>RJWK010043120.1:0-18879 GCA_004363435.1 Platanista minor
GTTTTCAGAGCGCGAGCCGTTTAAATTTAGCGCTTTGGGCTGCCTGGAGCGAGGGCTCTTGGCGAGGAAGAAAGATGGGGGAGAGCGCGAGGAGGAAACGCCGGCGGCGGCCGCGGGGCCCGGGGCTCCGGGCGCCCCCCTCCCGCCCCGCTGTGCCCGGAACCGGGCGCGGGGGTCCGGGCGAGCGAATGTTGGGGGCCAGACCCCGGTCCTGGGCCGCGTCTGCCTGTCCGAACCCGGGAGCTCGCGTTTGTTTTGCGGAGAGAGCCGTTGTTTTTGTTCTCTGCGCGGGGGCCGAGGGGGACTCGGTGTCGGCCGTGCGGTTTCTCCAGCTCACGTTAGATTCCGCCCGGCGTGGCCTGGTTGTAATTAATACGACTGAACGTTTCCCCGGCGTCGTCCGGGTCTGTCTCGGAATCGGCCCGAGGGCCAGGCCCGAGGCGCGAGCGGATCGCCAGGTTGGGGCGGACTTGTTGAAAACTCCCAGCTCCCGGATTTCAACTTTATTATTTTTTTCCCACGGCCTCACCAGGGTCAGGGAGGGAGAGGAGCCGCAGCGCCGTTCGAGTGTCAGCGTCCGCGGGCTCGTCCTGACCCTTTATTTAAAGCCTGCAAACCCCGCAGGCCCCGTGGCGGACTCTGTTTATGTTTAAGGGTGTGATTTCTTGAGTAACGCCTCGCCTCGGTCCCTCAAAACCACTGGGGGCTAGCCTCCAGTCTAGCCGTGTCACAAGTTAGCTGTCCTTTCTGAGTCAAACCCAACAAAAAAGGCAAGAGGAAAATCAATAAAGTCCACGTGCTCTCGGGCCTCCTATGGAAAGGGCTGTCTGCAGATGGCCGGATGCCCGGCCGAGGGCTGGGTTTGGCTCTAGTGGGACAAAGAATTTTCAGAACCGTGAGAAGGGAAGGCCTTCCAAAGTTGAGATCCAAGTCTTCCCTGCTGTGGGAGCTCCCCTGGTGCGCAGGGTGCCCAGTGCCCGGACTGGAGCCATTTAAAAATGGCAGAAACAGCTGCAGGCCAAAACGCACACGGGAAAACAAGCCCACCACCCCCTCTCCTGCGGGATTCCCAGAGGGAAGGCTGGAGTCGTCCCCTGCCTGAACGCTTGTGCAAAGAAAGAGCTGTTGTCTGGGCCTGAGTCCCTTCTGTCACCAGCCTGGAGGTGAGAAAGGGGTGGGGGCCAGCTGCCTTTCCGTGCTGCGGGAGGCTTGGCGAGGCCTTGCGCTCCAGGTTCCCAGCCTGGCGGAGGCTCCTGCACCCTGACAGCTGCTCTGCTGGGAGGGCAGATGGAGCTGTGTGGGGTTTTCCACCCTGCTGGCCCCAGAGCAGCTGGCCTGGTGGCCATCAGTGCTGCTCAGCCCGCTGCCGGCGAGGCCTGTGTTTGGGGGGACGAGAGGAGAACATGTCTCCTTCCCTTTTTTGTGTCTTGGGAAACTACGAGTCAAGTCCTCTAAAGACCTCAGGCTTTGGGATCTCATGGCTGGGCTTCCAGTGGGACCTTGGGCTAACCACATAACTTCTCTAACCACGACAAGAGGTTCCTGTGCTACCTTCTCCCCTTCTGGAATAACATCATGTCTCGAAAAGCACTTATCCTGCACACAGGAGCAGTCATTAAATGTGGTCCTTAATGTGAGGTAGAAACTTGCGTTTTGCTGATTTTTTTTTTCTTACTTTTTCTTTTTCTCCTGCCCATTCTAAGTAAAAAAAGACTTCGCCTTGTTTCCTGGGTTTCCCCAGCCCCGAGAAGCCAAATCTCACCCTCGCTGTGCCTTCAGAATGCGTCTTCCAGTCAGCCCTTGTGGTTTGGGGTTGTTTATTAACTGTGTGGCCACCAACCGTGCATTTCACCACTGGCTGGGACACTGGGTTGCCAGATTTAGCAAATAAAATTATGGGACACCCAGTTAAATTTGAATTTCAGATAAACAAAGAAATAATACTTTTAAATACTTCTTTTTTTTTTTAGTGTATGTCCCATGAACTAATTGAGACATACTTATACTAAAAAAATTATTTGTCATTTATCTGAAATTCCAGTTTGACTCTGCATCCTGTTTTGTTTTGTATTATTTATTTATTTATTTTCTTGCGGTACGCGGGCCTCTCACTGTTGTGGCCTCTCCTGTTGCGGAGCACAGGCTCCGGACGCGCAGGCTCAGCGGCCATGGCTCACGGGCCCAGCCACTCCGCGGCACGTGGGATCCTCACGGACCGGGGCACGAACCCCTGTCCCCTGCATCGGCAGGGGGACTCTCAACCATTGCGCCACCAGGGAAGCCCCTGTTTTTTTTTTTTTTTTTTAATACAGAATGGAGGTGCCTGGCATACCACTTAGTCTGTAAGCCTAGGGTGGTATTTCTCCTCCGTCCCAGGGACCCCTAAAAATTCCCCCTTCTGCCAGCCCTACCCTTCCCCTGCCCTGGAAAAAGCCAGCGGCCAGCCGTGGCCACCCTGTCGGTAGCTGCCGGCCGTTTCTCCTCTCCTTTCTATGTCCCAGCAAGGCAGGTTGGTGGAGTGAGAGGCAGCCAGAACAAGAAGGAAGAACGAAATGTTGGGCTCCTTTTGGGGAAGCTGGGGCAGGGTTAGGAGGCCCGGTGTGGGCGGAGAAAAGCAGGGCAGGGGGAGTCCCTGGGCGGGAGGCAAAGGCTTGAGCCTCGAAGTAGGCTTAGGCCTGGGACCCCTGGATCCGTGGTCTGAAGGGTCCCTCGGTGGCTTGTGAAGACAGAGAGAGGCCTGTTCCCCGAGACTTCCCGCCCGTCTCTGGTGACGGGGGGAGGTTTGACTGTGCCTAAACCCTCACCTTGGTACTTCCAGGGGCACCCTGCTACCAGGCACAGGGCAGGTCAAGCGGGCCTGGGCCTAGTTAGGATGAGGCCAGCTGTAGCCAGGCCTCCTACGGCATCGAGGACTAGCCCTGGGAAGTGGATTGGAAGTGAGGGGTTTGGAGCCCTCTTTAAGAGAGTCAGGTCACCCTGGCTGGCTAGCCCTTCCTTGGACCTGACCTTGGGGGAACATTAGAAATTGCCCTCGGCCTAGAGAATCTGGGGAGAGGGGTGCTCATAGTTTACACAGGAGCCTGTGCTGGGGAGGAGTGTTTGGGGCTCTGTTCCTACAGCTGGTCCCTCCTTTTCTTCTTTTGTCCGGGAGCCCAAGCCTGGTGGGGAAGAGAGGGGCACTTAAGCCTGGCTGGTTACCGGGCGCCAGCGAGGCAGGAGGGCTCAGGCCATGCCCCGGGCAGCTTCGTGGCAAGGTTGGGCTGCGGCCTGGTGGTTGTGGTGAATCCGAGCCCAGTGCCTGCAGGTGGTGAGACTTGGGGGATCCGAGGGAGCCCCTGGGCCCCATCTGGAGAGAGTCAGTGCTCCTCGGGGCATGTGGGCCCCTTGTGGCCAGAACGTGTTTTTGAGAGTGGCCAGGAATCTGGATTTTAATGTGGGGTCTGGCTTCTTTTTTTTTGAAGTCTGGCAATTGATTCAAATTTTTCAAAGTACCATGCAGGCCAGACAAAACACGCCTGTTGGCCACTTGTTTGCCACTGCAGATGTAATTAAGTTCAGCTTAATACCTTCCTTTGGGGTTGAGGGGCTGTGTGTTCTAGGGTGATGGGTTTGGAGGTGGTAGTGGGAACTCTTAGCTGCTCTCTGGAGTCCCTGTGTCATTTCCCGAGGCACTGCCAGGCCGCTGGCTTGATGACACACCCGGCGCTCCCTGGATGTGTCTCCGAAGTACCGGCTACTCACTTAGTGACTCGCCCCTGAGCTCTGGGGCCTGTGTCTCCCTGGGTGGCTGCTGGCCAGATACCAGGCTGAGGTCGGGTTCTCAAAGCTCTTCTCTCTGTGCCATGGCTCCTCAATGCCCACACCTAGAAATGCAACTGGAGAACGTTTTCTGATCCCTGGGGTGAGTTGGGAACTCGGACCAAGGGAGGCACCAGAACCTAGCTGTGTTCAGCTCAGAACCTGCAGGGCCTGTAACCTCTCTGGGAAGCACCTGCCACTTGACACATTCATCTTGTCTCAGGTGTGGCCTGCAAAGCCCAGATCTGGCACACTTTCTGCCCTGAGAGGTGTCCTGTGTATTGCAAGTCAATTACTTTTTTTTTTTTTTTCCTTTTTTTCTTTTTTCTTTTTTTAACACAATCAAGCCTTGGATTTGCTGACCTACTGGGGCCCAGGCCAAGGAAGCCAGTTGAGGGTCTTGTGAGTAGTGAGTGCCTTTGGCCATTTGCATGGGATTTGGGCGATTTGGGCTTCTTTGTCCAGCTTCTGTCACCGATGTGCTCTGTGGAGTCATTTCTTAGTAGTTTTTCACGGGAGACAGAATAGCAGGGGTCAGAGCCCGTGTCCAGTCTTGGTTCTGCCGTTGACTAGCTGTGTGACCATGAGCTACTGGTATAACTTCTCTGGGCCTCCCATTTCCCCATCTATAAAGTGGGGTGCCAGTAGTCTCCATCTCATAGGCCTGTTGGCAGTTGTTGGGAGAGAGGGCATGTAAGTAAAGTGCTTGGCACGGAAGCTCTCAGTGCACAATGGCCATTATGATTGTTGCTTTGTCACCAAGGTTGTTTCTTGGAATGTCTCTGTCCCTTCCAGGCACCTGCTGATTATTCAGCATGAAGGTGGGGAAAGACTGGGGTTGTGGATCGTCCATCCTGCCTCTGAGAGGCTGGGGACAGGTGGGTGGTGACTTAGGTGCCTGACTTTATTTAATTCTCTCAGGGCTAAACGGGGCAGGGATGGGGCAGGGGAGGCTGCTCCAAAAAGCAGTGTGGCATGGAGATTTGAGCACTGGTTCTGGGGAGAATGACTCCACCTCCCCCTGCCTCAGTTTCTTTATCTGTCAAACAGGAAAGGTGACAGTTACTGCCACGAGAGGTTATGGGAAGATTAGAGTGTGTACAGTGCTTAGCACACAGAAGGCACTAGAAATGGGCATAGTAGAATAAGGAAAAGCCAGGCCCTAGCTTCCTCCAGCCGGGGACTTTGGGACCCAAGCAGGCACAGTTTGGGGAGTGGAAGTGTCCGTGGTTTGGGTCAGCTGGTTTTGAGCGTGCTTGGGCACCCGGAACCCCCAGTGGTGAAGGGGTGCCAGGTGGCAGTAACGTGTCCCACCAGCTTGGGAGGGCTACTTGCCCATGGAGGAGAGGACCCAAGGCCAAGGTCATGGTGGGGAGGCTGGACGAGGAGCCCACAGCCACACGTAATTCTCGGCTCTGGTGGACCCTGTGTCGCTAACATTGCTGAGGGCTCCCGGGAGGTGACGTACACCTCCCAGCAGGTGTACGTCTGACTGTCCCATCAAATCGTGGACTCCAGAGCCCAGCTCCCTGGTTGAAACCCCAGCTTTCCTTCTGGGGGGGGCTCTCCCTTAGCCGTGGTGTCCTCAGGCACGTGGCCTCTGGCTGTCACTCCTAGTGTTAGGGGCAGGAGGTGACAGGACCCGACTCGTAGGCTGCCAGAGGTCGAGGACCGAAGTTGGTAGGCTGGGGTTATATAGCTAGAGAAGGGCGATTCTCGAAGCAGAGAGGTAGGAGGAGAGAGTGTTAATTACCATCATTACCCTTATCGGAAAGCAGTCACCCCCTTTCCTTCTCGTGGCTTGTGATTTGCTTCTCACCATCAACCTGCCTTTGGCAGCTGGGGGGCCCTGGGCACTGTGCCCCAGGAGTTTAGGATGCGGCTGGGGGTGGATCGGGGGCAGCTGTGCAGACGTTAGGAGCTGAGACACTGGAACTGAATGAAGCCTGTCTCCGAATCGAGGTATAGGGTCTCGGGGCAGGCAACCTCCCAGCCGCGGCTGCCCGCAGACGGGCCTGTGCTTCCCTGTCGCAGCCCCTCGGTTTCAGCATCTGGGGACTGTGCCCTTGGGGCCGAGGCCACTGGGCATCCAGGTTCCCCTCTGCTCTCCATTCCCCATGGCTGATCTAACTGACATTTGCCCGGAAGAGCCTGGGGTGGTTACTCATGCTGTCGGCTCCTGCTTCCCTTCCCACGACCTCGGAGGCATTGACAGGGGGCAGGGTGAGCCCCTGGGTGCCCTTGGGGAAGACCCTCCCACCCTCACGGAGGAAATGCCCTGTTGGTCTGAAGCCCTCTCTGCTGCCCAGAGGGGCTCGGGTGGCCCAGTTCGCGGGCTCTGTGGGGTGAAGGCTGGAGGAACCGGGGCTGATTCCCTCCATCCAGAGGAATCATCCCAGTGGCAGCCCCCCTCCCCTCCAGTCTTACCAGGCACTCTCTTCCAGGCATGAGGAAGCAGTCGACAGGCGACATGCTTTGTCTCACTCTTGGCAGCCTGGGGAGATTGATGGCCCCTGTGGTCTAGCAGATGGGGAAACTGAGGCTCAGGCTGGTGAAGTGACTTGACCAGGGTCCCCCAGCCAGTGAGCGGCAGAGCTGGGATTCAAGCCCTCGTCTGTGTGATCCGGAGATGTTCTCTCAGCCCTGCCTGGAGCTGTCACCGTGTCACAGCTGCTCCAAGGGAGTGCGGCCTGTGCGCCCTGCCGGCGTGAGCAAGGGCCTGCCCCCAAAGCCCCCTGGTAATGGGTTCTTGCTTGTCCTCCACAGGGAGAAGAAGTGGGTGACTGTGGGTGACACATCCCTGCGAATCTACAAGTGGGTCCCTGTGACGGAGCCAAAGGTTGACGATGTGAGTATGTGGGGCCAGTCCCCTGGGGTGGGGCTGTCCATCCACACTCCCTCCCATCACAGGGAGAGGGGTCGGTCCACTGCCACCCACCATGCGGGGACCCTGGGGCCAAGGCCACTTGGGCAGCAGAAGGACCCAGCTTAGGGCTGGAGAGGCTGCTGGACCTGTGTCTACCCCTCCCCTCATCATCCAGCCCCAGAGTTTGGCCCTCAGAGAGGTGGGGAATGTCCCCTGTAAGTCACCTCTTCGGGGCTGACAGCGCCATGGTTTGCCAATGGGCACACTCCTTAGTGCAGAGGTATCCCCTCCCTGAGGCCCTGGGCACCATGGCTTTGCGGTGGGCGTGGCGGTACCTGCAGACGGGCAGACCCTCCCCCATCATTGTAGTGCCGTTCTTGGCACCTGACCATCTGCCAGGCATTACTTTGTGGAGTTGAGCTTTTTATCCACTCTGGACAAGGGAGGACACAGGCTCGGAGAGGCGAAGCCGTTTCCCCAGAGTCACACAACAAATGTCAGGTCTTTTTTTGACTCCAAAGCACATACTCTCTCCACTCTTGGAGAGCCTTCTGGTGGTTGGAGCTGCTGGTGAAGGGTGACCCCAGCGTGAAAGTTTGGTGCGGAGAAGCAGGGGCCATTGATAGGGGAGGGTTCCAGGAGGGGTGGCGACTGTGACCGCTAGAGGGAGGCCTGGTGGCTGCGCTTGATCTCAGGGAGGCATTGATGACAGGCCTGCCCCGCACCACAGATAGTTTTTCAGCTTGGTGGGTCCCAGGCCAGTTACCCTCAAAGACCCACAGGTCAGCTGCTCTCATTTCCAGTCAAAATCCAGAATGGTCCCACTGACAGGCCTTTGCATGGGCTGTTCCTCCTGCCTGAGTGCCTTCCCTACTATGCAAGGATGGCTCAGCTCACACTGACCACATGCCTCCAGTTGTGACAGTGGGCATGATTGGTAGGTTTCTAGGGGCCATAAGGTGGGGCAGAGAATTCCCTGGCGGTCCAGTGGTTAGGATTCCATACTACCACTGCAGAGGGCATGGGTTCAATCCCTGGTCGGGGAACTAAGATCCTGCATGCTGTGTGGCGTGGCCAAAAAAAAACCCGCGGGATAAAGCCTCCCTCCACAGTCTCCAGTGACCTGCCCCACGAGTCTTGGGTCTCCTGGCAGGGCTGAGGCTCCATTCTTGACCCTTTGATCACATGCAGCCCCTGGGTGGGTCGGTGCTGGGCTGAGAACGTGGGGGCTTGTCATCCCTTCTGGTCCTCGCCTGGGCTGGTTCGTGGAGCCACCAGGGCTGCTTTCCCCAGAAGCACCAACATAGACTGTCCTGGCCTTTGGTGCCGGCCGTTCCGGAGGGAGAGCAGAGTGCAGCCAGCCTCCTCGAAGGCAGCTCCTGGCTCTTGCCAACATCTGCGCCTTGCACATCATTAGGTGTTGTATAAACGCCGGTTGCATTTGAGAAGACGTGGTCCCTGCTCTCAAGGAATTTATAATCTTGTTGGGGGAAGATAATTATAGAATAGCATGAAACAGACATCAGGGAAGTGCCAAATGGATTGTGACGAAGGAGAGAATGTAATATATGGGCTATCAGGAAGGACAGGGCAGCCTGGGGCTGGGCAAAGATCTCAAGATTTGGATTTGGACAGATTACCCCCAATTAAACTGTGATGCCAGACGGGTGACCCCACCTTGCTGGGTTAGTTCCCTCTTTTGTGCTGTGGAACAGTAACATCCAGCTCCTGGGGTTTCTGCAACAGAGCAAAGGCAGTATATCATATGGGAAGAACTTAGCTCAGCACAGCTGTGCAGACAGTGCTCGGATGCTAATTCGCTGTCATCTCCGAGCCAAGATGTACAATACTCCTCCCCGCTTTCTCTAGGGTGGTGGGTCTCATGCCTGGCTGAGCATTAGATCCCCTGGGAGTCTCAACAAAATGCAGGTTCCTGGGCCTCACCCTGGATAGCTGGATCCGAATCTCTGATGGTTGTGGCCGGTAATCTGCAGTGGGAAGGGATAGCTTTTCATGTTTTTGTTTTTGGTTGGTTTTTTTTTGGCCGTGCAGCAAAAAAAAAGGACAAAAGGGATCTTAGGGTTTGATCACCCACATCCCCTGCATTGGAAGCGTGGAGCCTTAACTACCTGACTGCCAACAGAAGTCCCTCTTTTCTTGTTTTCAAACACCCAGTAATGACGTGGTTACCTCATTTTGGTTTTTTTTCTTCAGAACTCTTGAAAATTGTCTTCTCTTAAATAGGTAAAACACGTTACAAAATTCAATTGTTGGGCTTCCCTGGTGGTGCAGTGGTTGAGAGTCTGCCTGCCGGTGTAGGGGACGCGGGTTCGTGCCCCGGTCCGGAAAGACCCCACATGCCGCAGAGCGGCTGGGCCCGTGTGAGCCGTGGCCGCTGGGCCTGCTCCTCTGGAGCCTGTGCTCCGCAACGGGAGAGGCCACAGCAGTGAGAGCCCCGGGTACCGCAAAAAAAAAAAAAAATTCAATTGTTACTTTAAAACTCTTTTTTAAAACTAAAACGATTCACATGCCATAAAATTCACTCTTTTAAAGTGTGCCAGTCAGTGTTGGTATATTTACAGTTGTGCAACCATCACTGCTATAATTCCAGAACATTGTCATTACCCTGAAAACAAAACGCATACCCTCCCCAAGATCCTGGAAACCACCAGTCTACTTTCTGTTTCTATAGGTTTACATATTCTTCAAATGTTACTTTTTTTTAACAGTCTTATCTTTTTATACATCTGCTTCCCATCCCCGCTGAATACCTCCAACCCCATCCAGCTGTCTTCCTTGGAGACAACCAGTATTTGTTGATCCTTCCAAAGAGCTTGTACACGCAAAAATACAAACACACGCTCATTTCTGCTCTTCCTTTACCGCCAGTGGCAGCATCCTGTTCACATGTTCTGTACCTTTCTTTTATACATCTTGGAGATGCTGAAATATTTTAATATGTGAATATTTCTGCGGATCCTTCCATATTAGTACAGGAAGAGCTTGTACTTGGACTCTAATTGTTGCATCCCACTGCGTTGAGTGAATGTACTGTAATGTGTTTAACAAGTCTTTTACCAATGGACACAGTTAGGTTGTTTCCACACAATTCCATTCCATCCGTAAAAAAATGGAACCATGTACAAAAAGCATCCCCTTGACCTTTCCCTCCTCCCCTGGGCTTTCCCTCTTCACCTGGTCCCCAGTGTCGGGCCGGAAGTCAGCTGACTGTCTTTGAGGAAGGCAGTCCCAGGGGCCTGAAGATAGTGGAAATGTGTGAGCTGTCTTTTCCATCCCTCACCTGGCATCCCTGTACTACTGTACCTGCTTCGGGCAGGGTGACCATGGCCTTTTCCCCAGAGGAGATTCCCGCCAGCCAGAGGAGATTCCCGCCAGCCAGGGTGTTTGCATGCCTGCGGGGCTGGCCCTAGAAGCAAGGCAGCCTTACCCCCCAGCCCCCCAGCCCAGCCCCGCCCCGGAAGCCTCCCCTCCACAGGGCTCCTTGATTCCAAAGCAGGTGAGGCTCCTCACGGGACGTGTTCAGATGCGGGCCAGTGGAGCCCTCCAGAGCCCTGGGGGCTCCAGGATGAGTCAGCGGAATAAAATACTTATCCCTCTCCCCAGGGTCTCACTCGTGCGTGCACACACACACAATTTGGTGACTCGGTTTCTGCATCATTTTTCTCCTCCAGAAAAGCAAGAACAAGAAAAAGGGCAAAGATGAGAAGTGTGGCTCAGAGGTGACCACCCCGGAGAACAGCTCCTCCCCGGGAATGATGGACATGCACGGTGAGCTCCCCGCAGCCAGCCAGCCAGCCGGGCCCCTCTCCTGCCCGCAGCACTTGGTTGTGTTTTTGTTTTACCAGCAGGTTTGTTCACATTCCAGTCGAGGGGTAGGAGGGCTGGGCAGGACGGGGAGGCTTCTGTGCCAAGGAGGAGGCTCAGCAGAGGAGAAGCTGCTGCTTTTCCCAGAGCAGCAAGCCAAGAATCATAAAATGAGCCAGAGACATTAAATAAGACCTCCTTCTCAGCCAGTGACACAAATGTCACAGGGCATGTTCTGTCAGTCCCAAGTGCCCAGGAAGTGTTTTGGGGGAATCTTAACCTTTTTCCCTCCTGGGCCTGACATATCATATCAATGACTCTTCTATTTCCTATTTCACTTGGGCTACTGGGAAGCTCTAACTGGATTTCTGACTTCCTGTGAATCAGTCTGGGACCCTGGGACCTTCCCTTCTACATTGACTGCCTGACTTCCTTTGCTGTCTTGTTTCAAAAGTTGTAACCAGTGTCCCACTGATCAGATCCAGGCTGTTGACATGCTTTAGCCAGTCCGCAGTTGTTTTGATGCTGCTGGTGGTTTTTTTTTTTTTTTTTACCTTTTTATCTGAGAAGAAGGGCACAAATCGTAAGTGTGTGGCTCCATGAGATGTTCACAAACTGCACACACCTTTGTCACCAGCCCAAATCAGGACAGAATGTTCCCGGCAATCCCTGTGGTGTCCCCTCCCGGTCATCCCCCACCCCGCCATGGAAAACCACTACCTGACTTCTAACCTCAGAGATTTGAACCAGAAGTTTCTAAAAAATTGAGTTTCTGATATTTATAAATCAGAAAATTTGCATTTCTCCCATCCTTTGAGAAATCAGATCCGCCAGCCCTTGGGCACGTTCTTCCTCGAGGCTGCAGCCCGCTGCAGCAGGAGTAGCTGTCCCTGTGGGGAGAGCGTGGCCTCTCCAGGCCCACCAGGCTCACCTCCTGCTCTGTCCCCAGCCTGGCCCTGCTGGTCTAAGAGCTCGCAGCACTTGCCTTTCTCTGTCTTGATCTCAGCTTCAGTGTCTTTGTACTTCTGACCACCCAAGCCTTTTTGTGCAACAAGGTGATGTTAGATAAATAAACAAATAAATCAAGAGGGAATATTGGTTGGATCTAGTTCATAACCCTCTAGGTCTGGGGCTGTCTTACTCTGGGGGAAGGGAGGCCAGCAAACTTCCCCATTTGCCCAAACTGACTAGTCTGGAAAATAGTCACAAGCTCCAAGGCAAGGAGTCTTGCTCGTTGCTGAATTGGCTTCAGAGAAGCACAGGGGGGTGTTCGCCAACAGTTAACGTGTTAAGAAAAGTGTCACACACAGACACTAATTGTAGTCGGGATGCATTTCATTTTCAGAAATAGGTATTTGAGTTGGGACATACCCTATCCCTCTGTCACTGGTTAGCATCCCCACTCTCTGGGGACCAAGGAGGCCCCTGGCCTGGCTCAGTTTCAGTTAATTCATAGAATTACAGGTGAGAACCTTTTCGAGCAGAGGGCAGGATCCCACCTGGATTCTAATGTGACTCTCCTAGGATCTACCCGTCATGGCGTGATCCTGGGCTAGGTATTGAACACATAGCCTTGGGGTGGTAATGCCTACTTCACAAGGTCGTTATGAATATTGAATAAGATAATCCCTTAAAGGCCTTGGCGTGTCAGTAGCTAACATTTAAGAAGCCATCACAGTGTGCCAAGCATCTCGCTAAGCCCATTTTGGGCATTACCTCATTTAATCCTGGTGACGAGCCACCTTTGTACAGATGATGAAGCTAAGGCTCAAGGAGGCGAAGTAACTTGTCCAGAGGTTAGGAAGTTCATAAATGCCAGTGCTGGCATCTGCGGTCCTTTGGAGGAGGCAGAATTCAAGTTCATGGCCACTAGCCCAGGCTTAACACCCCAGAAAAATCTAGAATACAGAGCAACCCAGGTCCCTGACTCAGGAACCGTGCTCACCTTCCATTTTAGTACATGTACAGCCAAGAAAGACCAAGTCCGACTGCAGGGAGTGAAAGCTCAGGGAAAGCTATGGGCCTGGTTAGAGTTATCTGGAAGGCTACAGGCGGGAGGATGGGCACAGAAGGACATGAAGGGACAGGGCATGTGCATCCAGCTGTTTAGTCTCCAGGATCCACCTGAGGTCAGCCCAAGCATCAGGGTCACGCCATTACCAGGTTACCAGGCAAGGCTCAGGGCAGCTGACTTGTTAAACATTAGCGCTTACTGTCCTTAATTAGCATGACCTAATGCTGGGACCCATAGGTTGAGCTTCTGCCTTCTGTGCTTCCAACACTCATGGCCATGTAACTTGGCATAGGAAGGAGGCTGAGATTTTCTCGAAAGGTAAATCGAGGGAGTTTATATCTTTTTTTTTTTTTTTTTAAGTCCCAGAATTCACGAGAGAATGCTTTTGTGTAATGAGCGCCCTAGAGCACACTTAAAATAAGATGCAATTTACCAAGTCAGGGCTGCAGGGCTGCCTGGCGCTTCCTCACCAGGTTGAGGTAAAGGAAAGATTCGGGGTTTGGGGCTGGGCAGACCAGCCCGAGCCAGGGGCTCTGCTGCTGGGACTCAGTTTCCCCATCTGGGAGATTGTTGAGATTAAACGAGGTGACTGTAAATGCCCTGTCCTGGCGCCCAGCGTGTAGTAGGTGCCCTGGATGTGTCGCTTTGCTTCTTGTTTTCTCTCCTCTCCTTCCTTCCCTGTCTCTGTTTCTTTCTTTCTCTCTCTCTCATTTTTACAAAAATGGCCTTGGTCCCAGGTGCACAGCATGGCCGAGAAAAGCAGGGTACCACCACATGGGTATCTGTTGTTTAAAATGACTCTTTGCTTGCTTCTCGGCCTTTCGGCTAAGATCAAGTGTAGTATCTGTTCTTATCAGTTTAATATCTGATACGTCCTCTATCCAAGGACAATATATTGAACGGATTTTTGGAGCAGGCAGTTGGAATAGGAGCTTGCTGTGTGTGGATGTGTGTCCCCTCCACACGTCGACCTGGTATTGCAGTACCCCCAGGAATGGTGCACCCCCTTGGGGAATAACTCAGTATCAAAAGGCAAACTGTGGGGCCTTCCCTGGCGGTCCAGTGGTTAGGACTCAGCACTGTCACTGCTGAGGGCCCGGGTTCGATCCCTGGTCAGGGAACTAAGATCCCACAAGCCTCACGGTGCGGCCAAAAAAATAATAATAAAAAAATAAAATGACTCTTCGTGCCCAAGAAAGGGTGTCCAGGGCAAGCGGGGGATGTACCCCAGGATTCCCCAGCTTGGCCCCCCAGCTTGGGCCCCCAGCTCAACCCCTAATGCCCTTGCCCAGCTAACTTTCTTCCCCTTTTCCTTTTTATTATGAAAAAATGTCATAATAGAGAATAGTATAGTATGATGAAACCCATATGCCTACCCACCTAGGTTTTCATAACGTTATACCACATTTGCCTCATCAATTTTTTTTTAATGTATTAAGTTTTTTAATTGAACTACAGTTTACAAGTAAAAAAATGCACAGCTCTCGAGTATAAAATTCAGGGAATTCTGACAATTGTATGCAACCCGTGCTAGAAGATTTTAAAGTACATTTCCCCACATCATGATACTTAAGTCTGTACCTAAACACTTCAGCACGCATCACTGATAAATGACATTTCTTTCTACCCACTGTACCATTATCACTCCTAACAAAATTAATTCCTTACTTTTAAACTCCAGACTGTATTCAGATTCCCCATTTGTCCCAAAATGTCTCTCAGAGCTGGCACATTCAAAACAGGATACAGGGCTCCCTCCCCTGGTGGCGCAGTGGTTGAGAGTCCGCCTGCCGATGCAGGGGACATGGGTTCGTGCCCCGGTCTGGGAAGATCCCACATGCCGCGGAGCGGCTGGGCCCGTGAGCCTTGGCCGCTGAGCCTCCGCGTCTGGAGCCTGTGCTCCGCAACGCGAGAGGCCGCAACGGTGAGAGGCCCGCGTACCGCAAAAAAAAACCCCAAAAAACCCCAAAAAAACAGGGTACAGATAAATTCCATACGTCAGGTCTCTAAAATTTCTTTAGTCTGTAATATGACAGTAATCTTTCCTGTTTCTCCTTTTATTGTTTTTTTCTTTAGTTGCATTGACTTGTTGGAAAGCCTAGGCCAGTTGTCCTATAGAATATCCACTTTCTGTTGTGAACTTGTTGCTCTCTCTCTCCCTTTTATTTTGTATCAAGTGGAATTGGTCCAGAGCTGGATCAGGTCCGATGAAACGGTTTGACAATGCTGCCTTGTGGGACCACACTTTGGCCTTTGCAGTGCTTCAGAGCCAGGCCCACAAGATGAGACCTCACGTGACCCTCAAAGATTTTGTTTTATTTATTTATTTTTGGCCGCACTGCGTGGCATGTAGGATCTTAGTTCCCAGACCAGGGATCAAACCCGAACCCATGCTGCCTGCAGTGGGAGCTCGCATTCTTAACCACTGGACTGCCAGGGAAGTCCCCTTTTTTTTTTTTTTTGGCCCAAAGATTTTCAATGTGCTGGGCCACCGTCTGCGGTCAGCTGCCGCTAACACAGGAGTCCCCTCAGTGAGTCGGGGAGGGGGAGCTCAGATGAGCCTCCACCCCGCGCAGGACATGTGGGGCAGCCCTGGGTGGGCAGCTCAGGGGCCTCAGGAGGAAGAGGTGTCTCCTCCCCCGGGAGAGCGTCCTGTAGGGCTGCGGGCAGCAAGGCTGGGGGGACTGAGCCCCCCACATGCCTTGAGTCAGCAGCCGTGGCATTTCACGCTATGGTTCTATTCCCCCCCGTGCAGATGATAACAGCAACCAGAGCTCCATTGCAGACGCCTCCCCCATCAAACAGGAGAACAGCAGCAACTCCAGCCCTGCTCCCGAGCCCAGCTCGGCTGCGCCCGGTGATGGCACCGACGCCAAGGCGGATGAGGCCCAGGCCGATGGGAAGGAGCTCCCCGGGGCCGAAGGTATGTGCCCTCAGGAGCTGGGCTCAGAGGGGCCTCTCTCCAGCCAGGCAGTTGGAAGGGTCTTTAAGGAGGTCCTGCCAAGTGCCAGCCCCCAGAAGGTGATGGTAGAAGAAAGGTAATGCCTGGAGCTCATATTCTTGAGGAGCAATTAAAAAAATCATACAATGTAATATTTGGAAAAGAAGTGCTTTGGAGAATTATAAAGTAAGAAAGGGGAGTGGGTTAGGGTTGCATTTTAAATAGGATGGTCAGGGAAGGCCTCACTGAGAAGTTGACATGAGAGCAAACGCGGCTCAGGTTAGGGGAGGGAGCAGGCCAGGTGGGAGAAGAACATTGGGGGCAGTGCAAAGGCCCTGTGGCAGGAGCGTGCTCAGCATGGCTGGAGAAGAAGGCATGAGGGTCTCAACAAGCGAGATGAGGTCAGAGAGGAGGCAGGACCTCGAGTGTCGGGGCTCATAGGCCACTTCACAGACCCGTGTCTTTATGCTGAGTGAGACAGGAGGCTTTGGGAGTTTGAATGCCGTGATACGAAGGATCACCTTGGTTGCCGTGATTGAGATCAGCGAGGGGGCTACTGTAGTTGTCCAGATGGGAGAAGATGGTGGCTGATGAGGTGGTAAGAAGGGGTCTGAATGTGGAGGATGTGTGTATACATGTATATGTGTATTTATAGGTTTGTTTATTTTGAGGTTTCTGGATTCTCTTTATGTATTTATTTTTTTAATCTTGAGTCTTTATTTATTTATTTTAATGTTTATTTATTTGGTTGCGGCACGCAAACTCTTAGTTGTGGCATGCATGTGGGATCTAGTTCCTCAACCGGGGATCGAACCTGGGCCCCGTACATTGGGAGCGGTCTGCGAGAGTCTTAGCCACTGGACCACCAGGGAAGTCCCTCTGGATTCTCTTTAAATGAAAAATGTTCCAGTGTACAGAAAAACTGAACGAATAGTATAATACTCTCCTGTATACCTACCAGCCACACTCGTCAGTTGTTAATGTTTTGGGGTTTTTGGTTTTTGTTGGAGGGGGGGTTGTGGTTTGGTTTGGTTTTTTGGGGGTTTTTTGCTTTGCTTAAAAGTATTCTTTTCTGAGGCCATTTGACATTGAGTTGGAGACCTTATGACGTTTTGTCTCTAAACACTTCAGCATGCGTCTTTTAAAAATAAGGACATTCTCTTACGTAGTCACAGTGAGCATTATTGCACCTAAGAAATTGAACAGTAGTCCCTGATTGTCTAATATCGAGGTGTGTTTCGAGGGCAGAGGTGAGAGTGTGTTCGATGGGTGGTGTGTGGGCTGTGAGACAGGGGACTGGAGAGTGACTCTTGGCACCTGGAGGGACAGCCTTGCCGCCACCTGTGATGGGAGAGGTGGAGGGGCAGGGCCAGGGCCATCCGGAGTGCCTGCAGATGCCCGAGTGCAGAGTTGGGGGTTCCAGGGAGAGGTCCGGGCTGATATGCTCTTACCAGGTGGGGCAAGGCAGCTGGCCTGGAGTCCGGGCTTCCAGATGCGTGGGGAGGGCGTGCATCTCCTTGGGCGAAGGCCGTCCTGTGTTGCGGAGTTCATTCACATCCCCTTCCGTTCCGTTCCACACACTTCACCACTTCACCCACGTCAGCCCCATGCAAAGCTCCATGCCAGTCCTGGGCGACAGTCAGCTGAGTCCCACTCCTGACTCCCAAGAACTTATGGGCAAGACAAGCACTGAAGCTGAGAATTACAGTCTACGGAGGTCGCAGACAGACTAGATCGAGCATGTGGTGTGCGGGTGTGACCATGGAGCCCAGTGGTGTTTTTACTTTTAATTGGAACTCGATGCCGAAAATTTTTTTTTTTTTTTTTTTTTTTGGCGGCACGCGGGTCTCTCGCTGTTGTGGCGACGCGCAGGCTCAGCCGCCATGGCTCACGGGCCCAGCCGCTCTGTGGCATGTGGGATCTTCCCAGACTGGGGCACGAACACGTCTCCCCTGCATTGGCAGGCGGACTCTCAACCCCTGTGCCACCAGGGAAGCCCCGAAAATGTTTTTTTTATTGGAGAAAAAGTGGTTTACAATGCTGTGTTAGTTTCTGCTGTACAGTGAAGTGAATCAGCTATATGTATACCTATATCCCCTCCTTGGACCTCCTTCCTCCCCCTTTCCCCCCATCTAGGTCATCACAGAGCACTGAGCTGAGCTCCCTGTGCTTTACAAGCAGGTCGTCGATGCCAAAATTTAAAAGTTGAGCAATTTCATTTAAATAAGATCAATTTCCAGCCTCTCTTGAAAAGTGGGAAGATCTGGCAATACTGGACCTGCATTTCCATTGAGCAGCAACCAGCTAGAGCAGAGATGTGGCTGCCTCTCCAGAGAGGGCCAAGAGGACCTACAATCACCAGTTACCACACTCCCCACCACGCCCTATTGTCTCCCTGATGCTGAGGCCAAAGGCAGTTGCCATGTATTACACCGTGAGATCACTGTTGTTTTCTGTTTTTGTTTGTTTGTTTTTTGGCTGCGTGGCTTGTGGGATCTTAGTTTCCCGACCAGGGATTGAACCCGGGCACTTGGCAGTGAAAGCGCAGAGTCCTAACCACTGGACCACCAGGGAATTCCCTGTTTTTCTCATTGTTGATTTAAAAGGAAAGTTAATATGTTTCTTGAACCTTTTTCTCTAGTAAGAGTGGAAAAGTAAAAGGCTGAGAGGCTGGGGGAATGCACATTTCTTTGAGGAAGAAGAGAATATTCCTTTAGATTTTCTTTACAAAGCTTATTTGTGTCTGAATTAAATATTTGATTCACTCATGGCACTGCCTGGCCCCTAAGGGGGCTTTTGAGCTCACGGTGAGATGCAGTAAGGAAAGGGGAGCCTGGAAGGCTTCCCAGAGGAGGTACTGTCTGACTTAGTCTTAAAGGATGAGCAGAGATAGGAGGGAACTGAGCAACCCAGGCAGAAGGGACTGCAGGGCAGTGCCTGGGGACCTGCGGGGGAAGATGCCCATGTGCCAGGAGCACCTCTGTGCAGGGGTTGCAGGTAACCCTACACAGGGGAAACAACCATGAGTTAGGATGCAGATTGAAGTGCGCCCCCAGCTCTCCAGGGTCCTCCCCCTCCTCAGGGCGGACCACTGCTGAGTCTCTTTTGTAGCCTTCCAGAGATAGTGTGCACCTAGAAGCATCTGTATGAGATGATAACCTTTCTCTTTAGAACGTTTTCACTTAGCCATCACCATGGAGATAATTCCACGTTAGGACACACGGATTTGTCTTAGTTTCTTTACCAGCCTATCATTCAATGATGTGAATGTGCCATGATTTACTTAAATAGTCCCCGCGTTGGTGGTCATTTGGGTTGTTTCTGTCTTTTTCCTACACCGACAGTGCTGGAGGGAGTCTTGTGTGCACGCCTCTTTGCTCAGGTGTGAGTGGGTGTGCAGGACGCGGCCCTGAAAGGGGGCTGTGGAGACGAAGG
>RJWK010043121.1:0-18918 GCA_004363435.1 Platanista minor
AAAAAAAAAAAAAAAAAAAAAAAAAAAAAAAAAAAAAAAAAAAAAAAAAAAAAAAAAAAAAAAAAAAAAAAAAAAAAAAAAAAAAAAAAAAAAAAAAAAAAAAAAAAAAAAAAAAAAAAAAAAAAAGACAACCTATGGACTAGGAGAAAGTATTTGCAAACAATGTGACCGACAAGGGCTTAACTGCCAAAACATACAGACAACTAACACAATTCAATAACAAAAAAACAAATAACTCCATCAAAAAATGGGCAGAAGACCGCAATAGGCATTTCTCCAAAGAAGACATACAGATGGCCAACAGGCACATGAAAAGAAGCACAACATTGCTAATTATTAGATAAATGCATATCAAAACTATAATGAGGTACCAACTCACACTGGTAGGAATGGCCATCATTAAAAAGTCTACAAATAACAAATGCTGGACAGGGTGTGGAGGGTATGGGTGTGTACACTGTCGGTGGGAATGTAAATTAGTGCAGCCACTATGGAAAACTGTATGGAGGTTCCTCAAAAAACTAAAAATAGAATTGCTATATGATCCTGCAATCCCACTGCTGGGTATATACCTGGAGAGAACTATAATTCAAAAAGATACATGCATCCCAATGTTTACAGCAGCATTATTTACAATAGCCAAGACATGGAAACAACCTAAATGCCCATCAGCAGATGAACGGATAAAGAAAATGTGGTATATATCATAATTCCACAATGGAATATTACTCAGCCATTAAAAAAGAATGAAATAATGCCATTTGCAGCAACATGGATGGACCTAGAGATTTTCATACTAAGTGAAGTAAGTCAGACAGAGAAAGACAAATACCATATGGTATCACTTTTATGTGGAATCTAAAACAGGACACAAATGAACTTATCTACAAAAGAGAAACAGACTTACAGACAAAGGGAACACACTGGGGGTTGTGAAAGGGGAGGGATGGATTGGGAGTTTGGGATTAGCAGATGCAAACTATTATATATAGGATGGATAAACAACAAGGTCCCACTGTATAGCACAGGGAACGATATTCAATATCCTGTGATAAACCATAATGGAAAAAAATCTGAAAAAGAATATATGTATGTATAATTGAATCTCTTTGCTCTACAGTATAAATTAACATAACATTGTAAATCAACTATACTTCAGTAAAAAAAAAAAAAAGAATGAAGTTGGACTCCCTACATCACATCAGATGCAAAAATTAACTCAAAACAGATTAAACTCCTAAACAGGAGTAATGGTTATAGGGCGCAGGGCTTGTTTTGGGGGCAATGAAAATACTCTAAAATTGACTGTGGTGATGGATGCACAACTCTGTGAATATAGTAAAAGTCACTGAATTTCACACTTCAAGTAGGTGAATTGTATGTTATGTGAGTTATATCTCAGTAAATATTTTAAAAAATGAAATGAAAGATTATCACTACTGTACCTACAGACATGGAAAGAATAATAAAGGAATACTAGGAACAACTCCATGCCCACAAATAACTTAGACGAAATGCTCCAATTCCCTCAAAGACAGAAACTAACAACACTCACACAAGCAGAGAGACAATCTGAATAGGCCTATGTCTATTTAAAGAATTGGATCAATAATTAATCATTTCCCAAAAAGAAAGTACCAGGTCCAGATGTTTTTACTGCTGAATTTGACCAAACATTTGAGAAAGAAATTGTACCAATTCTCTACAATCCCCTCCCGAAAACAGAGAGAACATTCCCTAACTCATTCTATTACTAAGACACTGAAACCAGACTTAAGGCATGTACGAAAAAGAAAGCACAGACCAGTATCTCTCATGAACACAGATGCAACTAAGTGTTGGCAAACTGAATCTAACTATGTGTAAAAAGAATTATACACCATAACCAAGTGGGATTTATTTCAAGTGTGCTGGTTTTCTTGTTTTTTTTTTTTTTATTGCTGTACGTGGGCCTCTCACTGTTGTGGCCTCTCCTGTTGAGGAGTACAGGCTCCGGACGTGCGGGCTCAGAGGCCATGGCTCACGGGCCCAGCTGCTCCGTGGCATGTGGGATCTTCCCGGACCGGGGCACGAACCCGTGTCCCCTGAATCGGCAGGCGGACTCTCAACCACTGTGCCACCAGGGAAGCCCCAAGTGTGCTGGTTTGACTGGCTGGTTCAATAGTAAAAAATTAATTACTGTAATCTAACATACTAACATGCTAAAGAAGAAAACTCGTATGATCGTATTAGTGATGCAGAAGAGCATATGACAAAATCCACCATTCACTCTATGATTGAAAACTCTCAGCAAACTAGGAAGAGGGGAGAACTTCAACTTGATAACGAACATCTACAAAAAAACCCTGCCACTAATGTCATACTTAATGAGAAACTGAACACTTTACCCTTATGACTGGGACCAAGGCAAGGATATTCCCTCTTACCACTCCTACTCAACACCTTACCGGAAGGCCTACCTAGTGCAATAGATAAGAAAAGGAAATAAAACCTAAACAGATTGAGAAAGAAGAAATAAAACTGTATTAGCTCACAGATGGAATTACTGTTTACATAGAAAGTCCTGAAGAATCACAAAAAAACTTCTGTGAATACAACAACATCACAGCACACAAGGCTAACAGTATATAAATCCGGACTGCTTTCCCATATAACACCAGAAAACAACCAGAATTTGAAATAGGGAATTCCCTGGTGGTCCAGTGGTTAGGACTCCATGCTTTTACTGCTGAGGGCCCAGGTTCAATCCCTGGGGTAGGGGAACTAACGTGCCGCAAGCAATGCGGTGCAGCAAAAAAAAAAAAAAAAAAAAAAAAAAAAAAATTAAAAAAAAAAAAAAAAAAAAAAAAAAAAAAAAAAAAAAAAAAAAAAAAAAAAAAAAAAAAAAAAAAAAAAGTACCATTTACAATAGCACACACACAAAAACGAAATAATTAGGTATAAATCTAAGGAAATATGTACAGGCTCTACATGAGGAAAACTACAAGACTGTATGAAAGAAATCAAAGATCTAAATAAATGAGGAGACAGTCCATGTTCAGAGACTAGAACAGTCAACATTATCAAGATGTCATTTCCTTCCCAACTTGATCTTAGATTTATGTAATCCTAGTCAAAATTCCAGCAAGCTGTTTTCTAGATATTAACAGATTCTAAGATTTATATGAAAAGACAAAAGACCTACAATAGCCAACACAATACTGAAGAACAAAGTAGAAGAACTCATACTCTCAACTTCAAAACTTACTGTAAAGCTACAGTAATCAAAACAGAGTGGTACTGGCAAAAGAATAGACAAGTAGATCAATGGGACAGAATACAGAGCCCCAAAATAGACTTCCACAAATACAGTCAACTGATCTCTGGCAAAAGAGCAAAGGCAATTTAATTAAGAATAGTCTTTTCAACAAATGATTATGGAACAATTGGACATCCATGTTCAAAAAAAGCCCCAAAAACCAAAACCCAAAAAACTTTACAACAGACCTTACAACTTTCAAAATAATTATCTCAAAATTGATAATTATAGCCAAAACGTAAAACACAAAACTATAAAAACCACTATGACAAAACATAGGAGAAAACCTAGGTGACCTTGGGTTTGGTGATGAGTCTTTAGCTATTATCCAAAAGCACAGTTCATGAAAAAAAAAAACTGATGTTGTACTTTATTAAAATTAAAAACTGCTCTTCAAAAGGTACCATTTATTAAGTAAATGGCAACATAAGCTACAGACAGGGAGAAAATATTTGCAAAACACACATCTGAAAGAGGACTGGTATCAATAATATATAAAGAACTCTTAAAACTCAAGCAGAAAACAAAAAAGCTAATTAAAATATGGGCGAAGATTTGAACAGATACTTCATCAACAATGACATGAAGATGGCAAATGAGCATTTGAAAAAATGCTCAACACCATATCGTTAGGGAACTGCAAATGAAAATAATGAGAAACCACTACACACCTGTTTGAATGGCTAAAATCTAAACACTGACAACACTAAATATTGACGAGGATGTGAAGCAACAGAAACTCTCACTCATTGCTGGTGGGACTGTAAAACGGTACAGCTGCTTTGGAATACAGTTTGGAAGTTTCTTACAAAACTAAACATGGTTTTTACCTTATGACTCAGCAATCACACTCCTAGGTTTTTACTCAACTGATTTAAACCTGAGATTCCACACGAGAAGCTGCATTCAAATGTTCACAGCAGCTTTACTCGTAATAGTAAAGAGCTGGAAGCACCAAGATGCCCTTCAGTGGGGAAAGGGGTAAACAGACTGCGGCATAGTCACACAGCAGTAAAAAGAAACAACTTAGGATACATTTACCAGACGGAAGAATCTCAAATTATGTTGAGCAAAAGAGACAGACACAAATAAGTACATACTGTGTGATTCCATTCACACGAAATTCAAGAACAGACAAAACTAATGGGTGTGGGTGGGTGGGACACAGGGGTACTTGACTACAAAGGAGCTCCTTCTGAGGTTACAGTAATGTCATGTATCTTTATCTGGATGTTAGCCATGGTTGTATATGTGTGTCAAAATGCACAAAACTGTAAATTTAACATTTGGGTATTTTACTCTCTGTAATTACATCACAATACAACTGATTATTTGGGAGGGAAAAGTCAAGATAGTGGTTATTTTAGGGAGAGGTAGAGCGCTGTGATTGTGGCTAGCAAAGTTCTATTTCTTACTCTGGGGGACCATTTCAAAGTTGTTCTTCTTTTAAGAACTTATAAAGCTATACATTTGTTTCATGTACTTTTCTTTACCTGTGCTGTATTTTACTATAAAAAAGTACAAAAACTTAAAATCCTTTCAAAGGTGTCCATTTCATCACAGGTTGGGCTGGACTATATAACCTCTAAATAACTTCTAAACTCTAAAACTGTGTGATTCTATATTATTACTATGATAAAAAATTAATGAAAACATTCTAAAGCATTTTCTATTTAATGATCTTTTGAAATACCTAGGTTTAAGAAAATAATATGAAAGATTTTCTAGACCAAACAGAGGGATTAAAACTTTTTCCCCAGGGACTTCCCTGGTGGTCCAGTGGCTAAGACTCCCCGCTCCCAATGCAGGGGGCCTGGGTTCAATCCCTGGTCAGGGAACTAGATCCCCACGCCGCAACTAAGAGTTCGCATGCCGCAACTAAAACATCCCGCGTGCCGCAACTAAGACATGACTCAGCCAAATAAATAAATAAATATTAAAAAAAAAAAAAAAAAAAAAACAGAAAAACTTTTCCCCCCAGATTTATGTTTAATTTTCTACTGTAAAGAACAGAAACCATATCAACGTCCTACCTCAAATATATTTCTAATTCTTTCTCATCTTTAAGTATGTGAATGATAGTTTCCTGGACCAAGAGCCACTGGGTGTCTGGACTTCTCAGCACTATCTCCTGGTCATAAATCCCTGGAAAGTACAACCAACATAAAATCACCAATTAAGGTGTGTACTGACATTTGTCCATACAAAGAACAGAAACGTACAAAGTAGCTGTGTCTGTAATAACCAAAACCTAACAACCTGAGTGTCCTTCTACAGGTGAATGTAGAAACAACTTGCGAAAGGAATATCCATATCCATACAATGGAATGCTTGCTACTCAGCAATAAAAAGCGATGAACTATTGAAATAAGCCACATGAGCAAATCTCAGCATAAATTTCCATTATGCTGAGTAAAAGAAGCCAGACTCCCTCCCTCAAAAAAGAATATACTGTGTGATTTCGTTCAAATGAAATTCCAGAAAATGCAATCTAGAGTGACAGAAAGCAGATTAATCTTTGCCTGGAGATGGGGGGTGGCGAGGTAGGGAGGGGTGAGAGGCAAGAAATCACAAAGAGGCACAAGGAAAATTCTGGGTCTGATATCTTCACTCTCTTGATCGTGGTGATGGTTTCATGGGCATAGATGTATGTAAGATCTTATCAGACTGTATACTTTAAGGTGCTTTGTTTTTAAATAATGCTGTACACACATATAATTCATCTCTCCCTCCATCCTCTCCTATCTTCTGATCATATTGTCCTCATAAGGCGAGGGAAAACAGAAAACACCACCGTTCTAACCTGCACTGACAGCAAAGCTTATACTGACAATCTTCCTTTGACCAGGGTTATCCAAGTTTTGTTTAAACAGAGGTAACAATACTTTTAGAGAGAACAGGTCTGTAAAGCAGGATCCAAAGTAACTGGGTCCTGTCCTTCAGAGCCAGCACATCACGTATACCTGGGCAATATGCACAGATGAGAAATGGAGGCAAGGCGCCCTGTGCTAGCACAGGCACTATACTGCACACAGCACTAAACCGGCATCGTCTAGTACACAGTCAGTAATAACTTCAGGTTGGAACACTCTAGTGAAGCAGCCTTGACTGTTCCGAGGACCTCTTCAGCTTATGCTATGCAGGCCATGTGGCCTAACCGGGGGAAGGCTGAAAGCCTGCTTTGCTTCTCTCTTCCCCAATCCTACAACAGATGAGAGTTTACCATTCCAGTTTGAGGAAGGCTGTCCCAGGACAGCCAAGGCCATCCCAGGGAGGCCGTCCCAGGAGGGCCGTCTCTGGTCCCAAAGACTGGATCAGACTCGGCATAGACTCCTGTCTCAGATCTGTGCAGGTCAAGGCGAAAAGCAAGGCTGGGTTACCTTCCCACTTGAGCTAGTTCACAGGAAGCAACCTTGTAAAGAAACTCCACTCTCCTGGAAGCTCTACCCCTAACTGTCCTATAACATGACCAATTTCTATCTGCATTGGGATACAATGTAGTCTCATATTTAAGATAACCAAAAGCCAACAGGCTTCACCATCTGTGACATCTTCAGGATATGAGGGTAAGTGGAACTCTATGTGGAACAACAAAACTTTAACAGAGTAGACCCAACAACGTGAGAGAAACTACAGTAGGGTAAACACTCGAGCGATGTGCAGTACAGCACTGATTAACTTTATAAAAAGATGTAAACTGCTTCTGTACAAAAACCTCTTTGAGTGCTTTATTAACGTTTGGAGATGTGTGGTACATACAACTAACAGCATCACACCAGCTACAGAAGTACAGATAACCAAGAATGTACTTCAGAACAAAGATCTCAGAGCAACTTACGGTGTTGCCTGCTCCGAACCTCCACAAAAACCCAACTCTGACACACGCAGGACAGACAATATAACAATTTCACTTTGAAATGGTTCTTTAAAAAAAATGACAAGTATCAATAGTTCAAACCCTTTAGAGTGAGATGTGGCAGGTCTCTCGGTGCCATGGCACTGCTTTAGAGGCCAGCGCGGGCATCTGAAGGTCAGAGTAAGGACCGACTGGGCTGAGAGGAAGAGGTTCGATTTTCAGCATAGAGAGAGAACAGATGGTCTGAGTGGATACTTTCAGTCCAGGCTCAGTATGGGTCCTGCAGGAATCCAGCAGATAAATACAGTTTATCAACTGGAAGGCCGAAGAACGCCAGCCAGTCACTTGTGTCACTGATTCCAACTGGGAGACACTGATGCATCAGGAATCATGTACGACACAGTAAGTGTAAGAGGGAGGCGCCTGAAAGAAAGACTGGAGTCTACTGTGTCAGATCAGCTCTGATCCTTCCGTGTCACTGGATGCTATGGGCCCCTCTGCTTCTGCTTTGAAAATAACCAAAGCCCTCCCCAACCCCCAACACCATTCTTCATAAATTCTGTTTCCAAAGTCCTGATTCGGGGTCTAGACTTTTTCCTTTCGCTTCAATTTTGACACCTTCTTGACAGTCCCATTCTTATTTAGAAGCTTCAGGACACGATCTTTGTGATCTAAAACCTTAAGCATGGAGTCTCTGGCCTCACTGATTTGATCCATCACAAGTTTACACCTCTGCATATTCCCCTGAAACAAAAGACATCACATCGTCAGTAAATAATCTTCAAGACAATGTGGCTTTTAAAGAACTTCTCACCTTTGGATTGAGCCATTTTGAGGCTTTTACACAGAAAAAATGTTTTAGTGTTTCCTGATAATGCAGGCTGAAGTAATAGGTTTTTACTAAAGACATTCGTGGACGAGAGAGGGAAAGGGAGAAGTAAGGAGAGGGAAAGGGCTCCTTCAAACCTGTATTAGTTCATTTATTCGGTGTAAATCATCATCAGTTGCTGCTTTTTTCTTTGGGATGATCCCTTCCTGTAGGTTGGTGAGTCTTTCATAAACATCGTGTTCTAGATTTGTCTGCAACAAACAAAAGGGAGGGCGCCATGACCTCAGAGATACTTTTGTCAAACTCAGGCAAACAACCCACCCTGAATCACCTGTGTAAACTGGTATCAGATCTGTTTGGGTGATAAAATCATTTCTCCCAGTGACTAAGATGCAGTAAAGAAAACTGATCAACAACAATTTACATTACAATTTGCCATAATTCAGAGTCCATCTTCCAGGATAACTTTTTTTAAAAAAATTAATTAATTTAATTAATTTATTTTTGGCTGCATTGGGTCTTCGTTGCTGCACACGGGCCTTCTCTAGCTGCAGTGAGCGGGTGCTATTCTTTGTTTGGTGCGTGGGCTCTAGGCGCGCAGGCTTCAGTAGTTGTGGCTCACTGGCTCTAGAGCGCAGGCTCAGTAGTTGTTGCGCACAGGCTTAGCTGCTCTGCGGCATGTGGGATCTCCCCAGACCAGGGCTCGAATCCGTGTCCCCTGCATTGGCAGGTGGATTCCCAACCACTGTGCCACCAGAAGCCCCCAGGATAACTTATTTATTTCTTTATTTGTTTGTTTGGTCGCACCGCACGGCATGTAGGATCTTAGCTCCTCGACCAGGGATCAAACCTGTGCTCCCTGCAGTGGAAGTGCAGAGTCTTAACCACTGGACCGCCAGGGAAGTCCAAGGATAACTTTTAAATTCTGCCAGGAATTCATAATTCCTCTGAAAAACAAGTCTATAAGTTTCAGAGAAATATGCTTTTATGCTACATAAAAAAACTAGCCATGGCACTACTTTGAAAACAATACTTATAAAAGACAATGTTCTTCAGATCACTGCTACTCCAAAGATGGAAAGACTTTGTGAGGTTATTATTTTGATCACCTCCTCTTTACCTTGTTGAAGGAAGGATTCCCACTTAGGGTTATGGAAAGGGCTGAACACCTAACGCATTGGACAGATGAGATCAACAGCAGTTTACTAGTCAGTATACTCACAGCCCAGGGGAAGAGGACACCGCCCACCACGCACGGCCACATGGGGGTTGCACTCCACGACAAGCAGGGAACCGAGTGAAGGAGTAGGGGCTGTAGGAGGCAGGCACTGCAGTATCAAGAGGGAGTGGTGCCCCCTAGTGCTCCTGGGAGGATGTCACCGGCTTATTTGAGTATTGCAAGCTGACAGAGAACCGAAGGCCACTATTCGGGAAGAAGTGGGAACTGTGCCTGGTCCCCACGATAAGGAGCAGGGTGAAGAGGAGGAGCTTACACAGTTGGGTCATCTGACGCCCCCTCTTTTCTTTTTTTTTTTTTTTGCGGTATGCGGGCCTCTCACTGCCGTGGCCTCTCCCGTTGTGGAGCGCAGGCTCTGGACGCGCAGGCTCAGCGGCCACGGCTCACAGGGCCAGCCGCTCCGCGGCATGTGGGATCTTCCCGGACCGGGGCACGAACCTGCGTCCCCGGCACCGGCAGGCGGACTCTCAACCACTGCACCACCAGGGAAGCCCGCCCCCTCTTTTTCAGATGTCACGGCAGCATGTAATACTGAACCTCAATTGTACGTCTTACAAACTTAAGTTGTTCAGTACATTTCACTTATGGGGACCAAAACTAAGATATATTTAGATTACAATTATATCCACAGAACAGATAACAGTATACCACACAGCACCCATAAAAATTCTATCATGACCCATGTTAACTGCGAACGCTTCAGAATCACTCTAAAGAAAATGTTCTATGAACTCAGACGTCTCCAGCATCCATCCTTTTCAGCAGGACGTAACAACTGCTAGAGCGCCACCTACCAGTTGCAGCAACTGGGCAGCACAGAGGTGAACCTTCCAGCCTTGGGCACGACAGGATACTCCTTTCTGATTAGCTATTTCCTGAAGCATAGCTTTCTTCTCCTCTGGAACAAAAAAAAAAAAAAAAAAAAAAAAAAAAAGTATATTTCAATTTTTATAGAGCTAAAGTCATTTGTGTTCAAGCCACTACTTTATTAAGAATTTTACTTAAATATCTTTAAGTCATTGAAAATACAAGTCACAACATGAATAAAAAGCTCTTTTTGTCCACACCAGAAGAATTCTTTAAAGACTTACTCTGCTAATCTAGTGAGTTCAAAAGAGACTAAGTTAGTACTCTAAACTCTTAAATGAAGGAAATGGTCTTTAGTAGGTTGGAGCCTTGCTCATGTGTGACGCTTGCCAGCATGTGGAGAGTTTGGACATGAAGCTTAGAAGCTCCGTGGTGTTATCTACATCTCGGAGAAGTCACAGGGCTCCAACTTGAGTCACATTTAAATGTAGGTAGAAAAGTCCAGTAACCAGCACTGTAGTAAAATAAATATGAATTGTATCATTTGGACTGGGGAAAGAAACCAGGATTGAGGAGCACCTGTCAAAGGTGAGTTTAGCTGTATCTGTGAAGTTTTAATATCACTGTTTGTTTAACTAGGACTTACAATGTAATTTACATAGTACATGGATAATTAAAAAAACATTTTTTTAATTAAAAAACATTTTATTATTTTAGAAATTAATCTTGAAAAAACCCTACATGTTTGTCAAAACTGATACAGTATACAATGCCAAGACCAAACTGGACCGTAAATGATGAACTTTGGGTGATACTTGTGTGTCAGTTTAGGTTCAGCAGTTGCAACAAATGCACCACTTTGTGCTGGTGTTGACGGCAGGGGAGGCTGTGCATGTTCAGGAGAGGGGACATGGAAGATCTCTTTCGATATGGCTGTGAACCTAAAACGGACGAACTTTACTTCTCAGAGCAATTAAAAAAAACCTCTGTCTACCAGGCAAATATTAGCATGAATGGGATGAAAGAATTTTAACCTTTTTGAGAGAACTGTAGATTCACATACAATTGTAAGGAATAATACAGGGAGATCCCGTGTACTTTTTTTTTTTTTAATATCTTTATTGGATTATAATTGCTTTACAATGTTGTGGATCCTGTGTACTCTTTATCCACTTTCCCCCAGTGGTAAGATCTTGCACAACCGTGACACTGACAGAGTCCACTGACCCTATTCAGATTTCACCAGTTTTAGATGGACGTGTATATTTCATTACGAGCGCTAAAAAAACTTTTTAGTTTCACAGAAGTTGCAAAGATAGTCTAGAGATGTATCTGGTAAGGGACCTGTATCTAAAACATAGGAAGAATTCTTACCACTCAACAATAAAAAGACAAACCAATTAAAAAGGGCAAAGGATCCAAAAAGCCATTTCTTCCAAAAAACATATACAAATGGCCAACTTCACATGAAGATATTCAACATCATTAGGCATTAGGGAAATGTAAATCAAAACCACTTCCCACCCATTAGGATGCTGTAATAAAAAAAAGAGTAAGTGCTGGTGAGGATATGGAGAAATCAGAAGTATGTATCATCATGCACTGCCGGTGGAAAAAATGTATTTACTTTGGAAAACGGTCTGGGAGTTGCTAGAATGTTAACTATAGTTACCAAATAACCCAGGAATTCTATTCCTAGGTGTATGTCCAAGAGAAATGAAAACAGATGTTCCCACAAAAATGTAGACACATGGGGCTTCCCTGGTGGTGCGGTGGTTAAGAATCTACCTGCCAATGCAGGGGACACGGGTTAGAGCCCTGGTCCGGGAAGATCCCACCACATGCTGCGGAGCAACTAAGCCTGTGCGCCACAACTACAGAGCCTGCGCTCTAGAGCCCACAAGCCACAACTACTGAGCCTGCACGCCTAGAGCCCATGCTCCACAACAAGAGAAGCCACCACAATGAGAAGCCCGTGCACCGCAACGAAGAGTAGCCCCCGTTCGCTGCAACCAGAGAAAGCCCACACGCAGCAATGAAGCCCCCACACAGCCAAAAATAAATAAATAAAATAAATTTATAAAAACAATGTAGACACAAATGATCACAGCACCATTATTCATAATAATCAAAAAGTGGAAACAACCCAAATGCCCATCGAGTGATGAATGGATAAATAAGATGTGGTATATATCCATAAAATAGAATATTATTCGGCAGGAAAATGGAAGGAAGTACTCACACATGCTACATGGATGAACCTTGAAAACATTACACTAAGTGGAATAAGCCTGTCCCAGAAGACTGTATAATATATGACTCCATTCATAGGAAATGTCCAGCACTGGGAAATCTACAGGGATGGAAAGCGGATCAGAGGTTGCCTAGGGTGGGGGCAGGGAGGAGTGAAGATGGCAGGACTGGGGAGGATGGCTAAGGGTTGTAGAGCCTCTTACTGGGGTAATGAAAACGTTTTAAAACTAACCGTAGTGATGGACATGCAACTGTGAACATACTAAAAATCACTGAATTGTACACTTTAATACATGAATCGTATGCTACGTGAATTATAGTTCAGTAAAGCCATTACTGGGGGAAAAAAGATAGTAAAGAGAGGTCAGGTATTTCTCCTTCACCACTGTCTACATCTTAATAACTGTAGTACAGTATCACACCCAGGAAACTGCCACTGATGTAAAGTGAGTATATGCCATTACATCATTTTAGATTTACGTGACTGCCACTGCAATCGAGATTCAGAACTATTGCATCACCACAGAGATCTCTCCTGAGCCACACCTTTATGGTCACACCACCCCTGCCCCGTGATTAACCCCAAATCCACTAATTTGTTCTCTGTCTCTATAATTTTGTCACTTAGAGATTGTTATATAGATAGAATCACATGATATGTCTTCTTTCTTTTTGGTATGTGTCCTCCTAAGATTAGCTTTTTCCACTAAGCATAAGCACAGTGCCCTTGAGATCCATCTAAGCTATTACATGATCAGTAGTTCTTTCCTTTCCATTCCCGAGTAGTGTTCAATGGCACTAGAGTTTGTTTAACCGTTTGATGTCATTTGTGTTGTTTCCAGATTTTGGCTATTACCAAAAAGTTGCTATGAACACCTGTGTACAGATTTTTGTGTGAACACAGGTTTTCATTTTTCTGGGATAAATGCCCAGGAGTGCAACTGTTGGGTCATATGGTAAGTGTATGTTTGGTTTTTATAAAACTGCTAAACTTTTTTTTTTCCAGAGTTGCTCAGTAATGTATAAGAGACAACTGACTTGTGATATGACAGTGTTCTTCTAAGCTGCTTCCCCAGTTTAAATAATACTTTAATCCTCTGGGAAAGGTCCTAAGGGCAAGGAGCAATGCAGAAACATCTACTCAAGCAAATCTACTAAAATGTGGAAAGCACAGGAAGTCTGTGGTATTTAAACCCAGACCGCTCCCTCTCTCCTCTCTCCAGCTGAGAGGCGGTGACTCCATCCCAGATCGCTGCAGCCCGGAACACAGAGCCTCGTCTCCGCCAGCCGATAGGGAGACGGCTCTCCTCCCAGGAGGAGTGAGACATTTCTCATCCTGCTCCGTGCTCCTGCTGCTGAGGCCAAGTCCCAGGCGAGTCTGACTGACATGGGGGCTCCCTTCTTTTGCTCGACCCCACTTGTAGGATGGAGACTGTACCTTAGGCAAGGCGTGCTGAGAACACTGGGGCCCCAGGAGCCCTTCTCCTGGCTTGTTAAATGGCGGCGTCACATTAGGAGAGGCAAACCAAGCGGACATACCCCAGGCTACTCACTCCTCTTCCCCTACCCTGAGTGCTCACCTCCTACAGCAAGGTGCTACTCGGAGAAAAGGCTGTCATTGTCCCACCCCCACCTCCAGAGCCCTAGGCTCAGAGATTCTGCCTGGAGGGAGAAACAGGCCATAGCACAGGAAGCTTCTAATCTCTTCCCAAAGGAGGCGGCTCCATTTTCAGCAGAGTATGCAAGTTCCAGTGCTCCCAAGAGCAGTGGAGAGTGCAGTGAAGGCAAGTAGGAGGAAACGTGCAGACCCAGTAAAAGACGCGGCCTAGACTGTGGGCTGAGCAGTTCTCAGGGGAGAACGAAGAGTACGACAGCTGGCAGGGGCTCTCCTGGGGACAGAACAAGTGTCAAACACTGACCTCGGAAACCATTCTGGCAAGGAGCTACAATACGACTGGATTGCTCTGCAGGGGAATTTGTGTTTAAGGTCACATTCCAGTACTGTGTTCTAGTAGATCAAATGGCAAGCAAGTAGTGGGGTTTATCAGCTGGATGTGGTCAGGGAAACAGTGGGGGAGAACCCTAGTAATGCCACTGTCTTCCCAGGTGACTGTGGGCACCCAAAGTTGTGCCTCCCCAAGGAGTAACGTCAGAGGCTTAACACTTGGTGGTGCTGGCGGGGTGCAGGTGATTAGACTTCACTAAAAGAATCCAGCCAGTCGCTAAACAGATAAACAAGCAAGTAGCAAATAACTATAGTGGGTCTTGGAGGAGATGGGGAGATCAGTACCAAGAGGTGCTACAATATAGTATCTAAAATGTCCAGTTTCTAACAAAAATTATGAGGCACGCAAAGAAACAGGAAAGTATGACCCATACACAGGGAAAAAGAAACAGGCACCAGAAACTGCTTGAGAGAGTGACCAGATGTCAGATTTATCAGAAAAAGATTTCAAAGTAGCCGTTATGAATAAATTCACAGAATGAAAAGAAAGCATGAGTGAAGAAGTAAAAGAAGGTATGATGATCATGTCACATTAAATAGAGAATATCAGTAGAGAGATATAAATTATTTTTTAAGAAAAGAACCAAATGGAAATTCTGGAGTTAAAAAGGACAGTAGACAAAATGCTAAAAATCTACTAGAGGGGCTCAACAGTAGATCTGAATTGGTACAAAAGAGAATTAGTAAAGTTGAAGACAGACCAACAGCACTGAAGAACTGAAGGGAGAAAGAAATGAAGAGGAATGAACAGGGCCTCAAAGAAACATGAAACACCATTAAGAGCACCAAAAGGAAAAGAGAGAAAGGAGGAGAAATATTCAAAGAAAAAATGGCTGAAGACTTCTCACATTTACTGAAAACCAATAACCTATATATCCAGGAAGCTCAAGGAACCCTAAGTATGATAAACGCAAAGATACAAATAGACATATTATAGTATTATAAAAATGTTGAAAGTCAAAGCTGAGAAAATCTTCAAAGGAACAAGACAAAACATGACGCATCATTTACAAGAGAATCCCCCAAAAATCAGCAGCTGACTTCTCTAGAGAAACAATGGAGGCGAGAAAGCAGTGGGATAACATTCAAAGTGCTCAAAGGAATGTATGAGATCTAGTTTCTCTATATCCCCATGTGGCATTATCAGTATTTTTAATTTCAGTTATTTTGGCTGTGCTGCGTGGCTTGTGGGATCTTAGTTCCCTGATCAGGGATTGAACCCTGGTCCCCGGCAGTGAAAGCACCAAGCCCTAACCACTGGACTGCCAGGGAATTCCCTAATTTATTTTGATAGGCATCTCAATTTAAGTTCCTCTAATGGCTAGGGATAAACGCTCTTTAAAAATTAAATTTTACTGCTTTCTGTTCCAGAATCCAGTCAAGATACCACAGTACATTTACTTGTCATGTCTCCTGAGACTCCTTTGGCTTGATGGCTTCTCAGACTTCCCTTGCTTCTGATGACCTTCACAGTTTTAAAGAGTATTGGTTAACTCTTTTGTAGGATGACCTTCTAGTTAGATTTGTCTGATGTTTTTGTTAGGATTAGACAGTGGTTATAGATTTTTGAGAGGAGACATAGAGAAGTACCATTGTCATCACTGCCTGAGAAGGGCACATATTATTACATGATTCATCACTATTGAAACAGACCTTGATCACCAGACTGAGGTGATGTTTGTCACGTGTCTCCACTGTAAAGAGAGAGACACCCTCTTCCACACTGCACACTTTGGAACAAAGTCTCTACAGAGCCCACACTTAAGGACTAGGATTTATATTCCCTTGGACATCTTCTCAGGTGCTTGCCATCCATGTATCTTCTTTGGTGAAATGTCTCTTCATGCCTTTGTCCATTTTCTAACTGGATTATTGTTTTTATTTACTGTTAAGTACTGAGAGTTCCTAATATATATCCTAGACATGAGTCCTTTATTAGAGATGTAGTTTGCTAATATTCCCTCCCAGTCTATAGCTTGTCTTTTCATCCTCCTGATAGGGACTTTCACAGATAAAAAACGGTTTTATGAAGTCCAATTTATTGATTGTTTTTCTTTTAGAGATGGTGTTTTGGTTTTTTTTTTTTTTTTTTTTTTTTGTGGCACGTGGGCCTCTCACTGCTGTGGCCTCTCCCGTTGCGGAGCACAGGCTCCGGACGCGCAGGCTCAGCAGCCATGGCTCACGGGCCCAGCCGCTCTGCGGCATGTGGGATCTTCCCAGACTGGAGCACGAACCCGTGTCCCCTGCATCGGCAGGCAGACTCTCAACCACTGCGCCACCAGGGAAGCCCCCTAGAGATGGTGTTTTTGGTGTTATGTCTAAGAATTGTTCACCATGACCCAGGTTTTGAAGACCTTCTCCTAGGTGTTTTTACTAAAAGTTTTATAGTTTTACATTTAAATCTATTATCCATTTTGCGTTAATTTTTGCATGAAGTGTGAGGATTAGGTTGAGGTCCCCTCCGCCCCCTCCAAACATATGGATGTCCAGCATTATTTGTTAAAGAGACTCTCCTTCCTCCATTGAATTCCTTTTGCACTTTGGTCAAAAATCAGTTGGGCATATTTCTGCATTTTTTATTCCATTCCTGTCATCGATACGTCTATCCTTCTGCAAACACCATGCTGTTTTGAGTACTGAAGCTAAAGAAGATTTGGTAAGAAGATTTCTGTTGTTTTTCAAGATTATTTTACCTATTCTAGTCCCGGTGCCTTTCCATATAATGTTTAGAACAAGCTTTACTAAGTTTACAAAAACCTCTGTGATTTTGGTAGAAATTGTAGTAAATGTATCAGTCAATCTAGGGAGAACTGACATCTTTGAGTTCTTCTAATCATGAATGCTGTATGTCTCTTCATTTATTTAGATCTTCTTTCATTTCTTTCATCAGCATTTTTCAGTTTTCAGCAAACACATCCTGTACATGTTTTGCTAGATTTGTACCTGAGTATATCACTTTGGGGGGAATAATTGTAAATGGCATTATGCTTTCAGTATGTTTCTACAACATTCCAGGTATCTAAAGTTATAATTGATTTTTTGCATGTTGATATTGTAGCCTGTGACCTTGCTGAACTTACTTACTAGTTTCAGGGGGTTTTAGTAGAATCCTTGAGATTTTCTATGCAGACGATGATGTCATTTGCAAATAGACAGTTTTATTTATTCCTTTCCAACCTGTATAGCCTTCTATCTCTTTTTCTTACTTTACGATGCGGCTAGAACTTCCAGTTCTATCCTAAGTAAGAGTGGTGACAGAAGACAGTCTTATCCTTTCGCTAATCTCAGGTAGAAAGCATTCAGTCTTTACCGTTAAGTATAATGTTAAGCTCTGTTTTTTTTGTAGACTTTTTATCAAGTTGAGGAAGTCTTCCTCCTTCTCTATTTTTGAGTTTTTATCATGAAAACGTTTTGAATTTTGTCAAACAAATTTTCTGCATCAATTGATACGATCATGTGATTTTTCTTTAGCTTCTGTTGTGGGTTGAATTGTGTCCCTCCAAAAGATGTTTAAGTTCTAGCCCTTGGTACTTGTGAACAGGATCTTATTTGGAAGAGGGTCTTTGCAGATGTAATCAAGTTAAGAAGTCATACTGAATTAGGGTGGGCCCTAAATCCAAAGAGTCAAGAAACACAGGGAGGAGTGCTCTGTTGGAGATGGGGGCAGAAATTGGAATAATGCAGTAGCAGGCCAAAGAATAACTGGGGTTGCTGGCAACCACCAGAAGCTAAAAAGAGGCAAGGAAGGATTCTACAGCCTTCAGAGATGGCATGATCCGGCTGAAAACTTGATTTTGGACTTCTGGCCTCCAGAACTATGAGAGAATATATTTGTTATTTTAGGCCATCCACCTTGTAGTACTTTGTTATGGCAGCTCTAGGAAATTAATATAGCCTGTTAAAAACAGTGAATTACACTGATTTTCAAATGCTGAACTAACCTTGCATAGCTGTAACAAACCCTACTTGATCAAGGTGTAAAATTCTACTTAGATATTGCTGGATTCAATTTGCTAACATTTTGTTAAGAATTTTTATATCTATATTCATTAAGGAATATTGATATGTAGTTTTCTATATTTGTACTTTCTCTGTCTTGTTTTTGTATCAGGAAAATATTGGCTTCATAAAATGAAGTGTTCCCTCCTATATTTGAAAGAGATTGTGGGAAATTGGTGTTGATTCTTCTTTAAACGCTTAGTAGAATTTCCCAGTAAAAGTATCTGACCCTATAGATTCCTGTTTGGAAGCTTTTAAGTTATGGATTCAACTTATTTAATGGTTATAAGACTATTCAGGTTGCCTGCTTCTGACTGAGTTTTGGTCTACTTCATCTAAGCAGCTGACTTTATGAGCATAAAGTTGTTTGTACTATTTCCTTATGCTTTTAATGGCTGCACAGTCTTAGTAATGTCCTGTTTCCTTCTTTTTTTCTTTTTTGAAAAGTTAAAAATTCCTTAATTTTTTATTCCTGGTACCACTACCACAATTTACAGGGCAATATACCTGATGTAATGAAAAGAAAAAGAAAAAGACAAAGCTACAACAGATAAAAGACCTCAGGAATGTACATCTAATTGACACTACATTGCATTAATCAATAGCTGCACTTTTTGCAAACTGTGGCTATGAC
>RJWK010043122.1:0-18878 GCA_004363435.1 Platanista minor
AAAAAAAAAAAAAAAAAAAAAAAAAAAAAACCAAAAAATAAAAGTATGATATGCACCAAGGGGAGAGAAATTTTGTGAACTTTGTATATTTCACCCAGAAAAGAACAGCAATGCCTTGTTATTATATCAATGGGATTCAATTACATAAAATAAAATGTGCTCTATAAACATAAAAAAAAAGTACAGGCTTTAGGATCAGACCACCTGATTTGAATCCTAGCACCACTACATACTGCCTGGGTATCCTTGAATAAATTGCTGAACTTCTTTAAACCTTAGTTTCTTTACCTGTCAAATACATGTTACAGCTAGTTTCCCTCCTTCCTTGGTAATAAACTCTTGGTTTTTAGCTGCACACATGGCCTTCTAAATAGAGACCATATTTTTCAACCTCCCATGTAGTTAGGTGTGGCTATGTGACTACCTTCTAAAATATCATGTGCAATTTCTGGGAAGCATACTTAAAGGAAGGGTGTGTGCTCTTCTTCACCCCTTCCTTCTTCTTGTCTCCTGGAATGCAGATATGATTGCTGGAGCTAAGCAGTTTTCTTAGACCATGAAAATGAGGGCCAATGGAGGGTTGTCTGGAACCAGGGCCCAGAGGTCCATGGGGCCCAATCCTGGGCTATGAAAAGAGCTCAGCACTGCCAGCTTTAACCTGGAGCACCATGCCAAGCTTCCCCCCTAGTCAGCTGGAGGACCTGGAGCCCACCAAGTTGGAGCACAAATGTGGAGAAAATCCTCGCCATAATAACGGCATGGAAAGAAGAAAGAAGAGTATCAGATGGCAGAGGAAAGATTCCAGTTGACCTGATTCTCTACACAGAAAATGCTGAAGGCAACCCCCCACCAAAGGAAAACAACAAAACAAAACTCAGGAAACTCAGTTCAGTTGCAGGGTACAAACTTCATCGATGCTACAGAAATTGGTTGCCACTCTGTACACTCACAACAAACTATCTGAATGAGAAAGGAAGAAGACAACCCCATGGACAATGATGGTAACAACACAAAGAAAATACCTAGGAGTCCATCTAACCCACAACCTACAAGATCCGAAACTCAGAAAATGGGATGAGAGACATATCGATGAAAGAAAATGAAGACGACACACACCCAACATGGAAAGATAGGCAGTGCTCATGGGTCAGAAGAGTCCGTCTTGTGCAAATGATTCCATGCCCCCGAGGCAATCCATAGAGTGGATGCCATTCCTCTCAAAATATCCACAGACTTTCTCAGACAAGTATAACCAAGAATTCCAAAATGTGTCTGGAAGCACAAAAGAACCTAGAGAGTGTCCAGATGCACTTCAGAAAGAAGTGCAGACTTCAGATGTCCCACGCTGCCTGATTTCCAACTAGACTGCAAACCTACCATCATCAAGACAGCATGGTATTGGCACAGAAGACATCCACATAGATCCAAGGAAGAGAACAGAGAGCCCAGAGAGAAAGCCACACTTGTGTGGTCAATTCGTCTCTGACAAAGGAGGTGAGAAGGTCCCATGGGGACAAGATAGCTTGTACAATGAATGGTGCTGGGGAAACTGTACTGCTCCATGCACAAGCATCACACTGGATTCCTTTCTCATACCACCTACAACAAGAACCTGACACTAAATCGACTACTGCAACGTAAAACCTAAAGCCAAGCCAGGCCTAGAAGAAACCCATAGGCAGTAGGTACTTGGACCTCAGTCTTAGAAACATGTCTGTGGATCGGTCTCCTCGGGCAAGGGAAACAGAAACACAATAAAGCAAGTTGGGGCTCCAGGCGACTGAAAAGGGTTTTCAACGGCACAGGCAAAGTATCCGCACGACGAAAAGGCAGTGGAGCGAATGTGAGAGAACACTGATTTGCAAATGATGTAACTGAGACGGGGGATCATCTGGAAAACAGATCAAGAAGTCACACAATGCAAGCCTTCGAGACACAAAAACCCTAACCTGAAGCTTAATCCTAACAATGTATGTGTGTTTATGTATGTGCACCTGTAGGTATTCTATACATAATATACCTAGATTATATATAGTTAAAAAAAAAAGAAAAGAAAAGAAAATGAGGGCCATATTCTAGGGCTGACAGAGTTGAAAGCTGAAAGAAGCTGCTGTCCCTGAACAGTTTGAACTTATTTTTAAATTTTAATGTGAGATAATACAACCTATGTATTTAAGCCACTGTTAACTCAGGGTTTTTGTCACATGTATATGAACCTAATCCTAACTGCTGTAATAAGGATCAAAATAGCTACCAAGGAACATGAAAGAAAAAGGACCTTCAAAAACTCTTTCCTCCATTAAAAACAATGAGAAAACTTGCCAAAATGGTCAGAATCAACTTCTTCCAAAACTCTGAAAATTAACAAAAGGCGTTTTGGTTAGCCTATTTATTCATTCCATAGGTATTTATTCAAGAAAAACCACTGGGGCTTCCCTGGTGGCGCAGTGGTTGAGAGCCCGCTTGCCGAGGCAGGGGACGCGGGTTCGTGCCCCGGTCCAGGAAGATCCCACATGCTGCAGAGCGGCTGGGCCCGTGAGCCATGGCCGCTGAGCCTGCGCGTCCGGAGCCTGTACTCTGCAACGGGAGAGGCCACAACAGTGAGAGGCCCGTGTATCGCAAAAAAAAAAAAAAAAAAAAAAAGAAAAACCACTGGATCTCAGTAAGAACAGCAAACTTTGTGACATTTTCACATGACTCCTCTCCAGCTCCATGGTGACCTTGAAAACCAAAAGCTTCCAATCGTGGTGAAAACTAGAAACCTGCCAGCCACTGGAGCGGGCAAAACAGGATTCAAGCACCTTTAAAACCTCATTCCCAGAGAATGGTCATTATTTGAGTCGTCTGGTGATTTTCTGCAAAACCCCAGTGGCAAGGCTATCTCTATTTAACCTACCTTGGAACTCACTCAGTGTGAAAAGCCTTTTACTCTGATATGTTTGTTGACAAAAATTAGAGGCAATTATTTAACTTTACGGTTGCCTAAAGCAATGAGTAACAGTTGGGGCAAACAATAAGCTAAGCAAAAAGTTTTAAAGGAAAAACTGTAGAATGAAATGTTTATAGGAGCTTTGAAAAACCCTGACACATTCTCGGGAATCTACAAGGTCATGTGCATATGTTGGGCTGTGTACATGTTCAGCAAATACATGAGAAGGCCCTAAAGTCTCACCTCTGGGTGACCCTGAAGCTCTGAAAAAGGAGGAAGTAAAGGCTAAGACAGAGTTGTCAACTGCCTGGCTTATTACTGAAGGTGTGCTTCAACATTCACACAGAGTCCTCAGCAAAGACTGGGAGACTTATTAGTTCTAGGCATTTAAAGAAATCTCTGTGCAATCATTAGCTGACCACTAATCTAATTAAGCAGAGACTTCAGTGGCCAACCTAACAAAGAAAACAGACTTAGTTAAGAAAAGCCACTAAACAAACAACACCAAATAGCAGCAGCAAAACAAACCTGGGAAGGGTGGAAAATCTGATTTCCAGAGTTGTCACATTATATTATTTAAAATATCTAGTGTTCAACAAAATATTACCCCACAAGTAAATAAGCAAGAAAGTACAGTCCATACACAGGAAAAAGCAATCAATAGAAACTGTCCCTGAAGAAGTCCAGATATTGGATTTACTAGATGAAGACCTTAAATCAGTTATTTTAAATATATTCAAAGAACTAAAAGAAGTCATGTCTAAAGAACTAAAGTATAAGAATTATATATCACCAAAAGAACTAAAGTATAAGAATTATATATCACCAGACACAGAATATTAATAAAGAGATAGAAATTTCATATATATATACATACATACATGCAAAGAACCAAATAGAAATTCTGATGTTGAAATGGAAAATTCACTAGGGGAGCTCAAAAGATGATGTGAGCAGGCAGAAGAAAGAATTAGCAATCTTGAAGATAGGTCAATTGCAATTATCCAGTCTCAGGAACAGAAAGAAAAAGAATGAAGAAAAATGGATAGAACCTCAAAGACATGTGTGGGACACCATTAAATGTACCAACATATGCATAATTGGAGTTTCAGAGGGAAAAGAGAAAGGGCAAAAGAACCTTTGAAGAAATAATGGCTGAAAACATCCCAAATTTGATGAAAAACATCAGTCTACCCATTCAAGATGCTCAGCAAACTCCAAGTAATATAAACTCAAAATAGCCACACCTGGACACATCAAAATCAAACTGTCAAAAGCCAAGGCAAAAAGAGAACCTTGAAAACAGCAAGAGAGAATTGACTCATCATATACAAAAGATCTTCAATGAAATTAACACTTACTCCAATTAAAAGGCAGATATTGGCAGAATGGATAAAAATAAACCAACATGATACAACTATATGCTTTCTATAAGAGACACAGTTTAGACACAAATAAGTTGAAAGTAAAACAATGGAAAGGATATACCATGTAAACAGTAACCAAAAGAGAGCTGGAGTAACTATACGGATATCAGATAAACCATTACACAAATTAATTACACTATGTTATGCTAATATGTGACAAAATTGTTGCTAGAGGAAAAGAAGAAAATTTTATAATAATAAAAGGGTTAATCTATCAAAAAGGTAAAACAATTACAAACATATATGTACTTATCAACAGAGTCCCAAAGTACATGAAGCAAAAATGACAGAATTGAAAGGAGAAATAGATAATTCAACAATAATAGTTGGAAACTTCAAAACCTCACTTTCAATAATAAATATAAAAATGAGACAGAAGAGCAACGAAATAGCAGAAGACTTGAACAGCAGTATAAACCAACTAGACTTAACAGATATCTATAGAATGCTCTACACAACAACAACAAAATACACATTCTTCTAAAGTGCACATGGGTCTTTCTCTAGGATAGCCCACATGTTTGGCTATAAATAACTCTCAATAATATTAAAAGGATTAAAATCATACAGAGTAAATTCTTCAACCACAATGGAATGAAATTATAAACCAGTAACAGAAGGGAATTTGGGAAATTCACAAATATGTAGAAATTACACAACATATTCCTAAATAACCAATGGATGAAAAGAAAAAATAAAAAGAGAGAGAGAGAAGGAAAGAAAGAAAGAATGCAAATAAATAAATAAATAAATAAATAAATAAATAAATAAATAAATAAATAAATAAAAAAGGGCTTCCCTGGTGGCACAGTGGTTGAGAGTCCGCCTGCCGATGCAGGGGACATGGGTTCGTGTCCCGGTCCGGGAAGATCCCACATGCCGCGGAGCGGCTGGGCCCGTGAGCCATGGCTGCTGAGCCTGCGCATCCGGAGCCTGTGCTCCGCAATGGGAGAGGCCACAACAGTGAGAGGCCCGCGTACCGCAAAAAAATAAATAAATAAATAAAAAATAAAAAGAAAGAAAGAAAAGAAAAAACAAGGGAAATTAGAATAAAGATTCTGATATGAATGTAAATGAAAACACAACATACTAAATCTTATGGGCTACAACAAAGAACATGCATAGAAGGAAATTTGTAACTAAATATTTTAAAAGAAGAAAGATCCCAAATCAATACATAATCTTCCACCTTAAGAAACTTGAAAAACAGCAAATGAAACCCAAAACAAGCAGAAGGAAGAAAGCAATAAAGATGAAAGTGAAAATAAATAAAATATAGAGAAGAAAAAAATAGAAAAAAATTAACAAAACAGAAAGTTGGTTTTTTGAAAAGATTAAAAAATTGACAAATCTTTAGCTACACTGATCAGGAAATAAGAGAGAAAGCTCAAATTGTTAAAATCAGGGATGACAGGGATTACACTGACCTTACAGAAATTAAATAAAAATAAGGGAATACTATGAACAGTTGTATTCTAACAAATTAGATAAGCTAAATGAATGGACAAATTCCTAGAAAGATACTATCAAAACTGACTCAAGAAGAAACAGAAAATCTGACTAGACCTATGACAGGAGATTGAATTGGTAATTAAATATCCCGCCCCCCACAACACACACACACACACACACACACACACACACACACACACACACAAAAGCCCTGAACCACATGGCTTCACTGGTGAATTTTACCAAAAGTTTATAGAAAAGTCAACACCAATCCTTCACAAACTCTTCTAAAATATAGAAGAGACAGGACCACTTCCTAACTCTTTCTATGAGGACAGTAGTACCTTGATACCAAAACCAGACAAAGACATCACAAGAAAAAAAAAAAAACAGGAATCTGAATCCAGCAATATATTAAAAGATTATATTAAATTATGTTTTATAATATATATTAAATGACACAGTAAATGTAAAAGGCAAGCACATAGTAAGTACTCCAGCAATGTTCATTTCTTTCCTGTTTTCCCATGAATGAGTGTAAAAGAATCACCACGGTTCATCAATCTGGTTTCTCTCTTCTATGTATAATAATCCTCATCACTTGTGAGTTCCATATTTGCAAACTCACCTACTTACTAAAATTTATTTGTAATCCCCAAATAAATACTCATGTTGCTTTCATGCTCATTCATGGACATAAGCAGAGTGGTAAAACATTTGAGTTGTCTGACACACATGTTCCCAGCTGAGGTAAAACAAGCTTTCTTGTTTCAGCTCTTATACTATAAACATGTATCCTTTGGGGGGGAGGGGTTATTTAGTGACTTTTTTCCCCACATTTTTGTGCTTTTTGTTGGTGATTTCACTGTTTAAATGATTCCCAAGTATAATGCTGAAGTGCTGTCTAGTGTTCTAAGGACATGAAGGCTGTGATATGCCTTATGGAGAAAACACATTGTATTAGATAAGCTTCATTCAGGCATGAGTTATAGCGCTGTTGGCCATGAGTTAATGTTAATGAATCAACAATATATATTAAGTAAGGTGTCTTTAAATAGGTACTCTCATAAAACAATGTTATTATTATTATCTTTTTTTTTTTTTTTTTGCAGTATGTGGGCCTCTCACTGTTGTGGCCTCTCCCATTGCGGAGCACAGGCTCCGGACGCGCAGGCTCAGCGGCCATGGCTCACGGGCCCAGCTGCTCCGCGACATGTGGGATCTTCCCGGACCAGGGCACGAACCCACATCCCCTGCATCGGCAGGCAGACTCTCAACCACTGCGCCACCAGGGAAGCCCGACAACGTTATTATTGATCAGTTGATTAAAATGTTGTATCCAGAGGCTCATAGGAACTTAACCTTGTATTTCCCCTAGGAGCAATGGTTCAATATTTTCTATTTGCAGTGACATTATAGAACATTACTACCATAAATAACAAGAATCAAATGTTCATGTATCCTGCTGTAGTAGATTCAAACATATGGCTACAATATTTGCAACTCCTTCCACCAAGAGACTATTTCCCCATACCTTGAATCTGGGCTGGCCTTGTTACTGGCCTTGCTTGACCAATAAAATGTGGCAGAAGTGTTGTGCAAGTTCTGGAGCTTGGGTTCAAGAGACCTGGCAGCTTTTGCCTTTGTCCTCATGGACCACTGTCCTGAGACTATCATGTAAGGAAGTCAGCTGAGTCTACTGGAGGATGAGAAGCCACATGAAGACCTGAGGCACCCCAGCCACAAGCCAGCACAAAATGCCAGACACGTGAATGAGGACATCTAGGACTTTTCAGCCCAGCCGATCCAACCAAGTACAGCTGTACAAGTAAGCTCAGGCAAAACCAGCAAAGAAGTTGCCCATTCAACTCACAGAATCCCAAGAAATTATAAACAGTGTTATTGAAAGCATAAGTTTGCAGTGGGGTTTTTTTGTTTGTTTGTTTTGTTTTGTTTTTTACAGGAGCCAATATCTGATACACTTGCCTGCTCTGAGTTCAGTGTGGCTATGGGACTTGCTTTTGCAAATTAAATATGACACATGTCACCTCCATTTATTTGCTTTTTCTCTGCTGTGGCAATCAGGGAAACATGCATTGATAAGGAAGAGCCTTAAGATCGAATGGAACACTGAGCCAACATGTGAGGATAGTTGCTCTGGATAACTGTTCAGCCCTCAGATACGGTGTGAGCCATAAATAAACTTTTGTTGCATAAATCCTAAGATGTGAGGGCTGTTTGTTACTATAGCATATCTGGCCTATCCTGATCAACACAGTTGACATAGCCAGACTGGAGATTTAAACAGACATTTTCTATACGAGGTATTTTTCCCACCCGCCCAAGAATTTCTAGACCCATTTAGAAAAAGGAATTTAGGCTGATAGTTCAATGCAAAGTTGGCTCTCTAGGATTAATTACAAATATTAATCAGTCTCTTTGAATCCATTCATTCCACATACATCTGTTGGCATCCTTACTGGTTAATTGTACAAAAGACATTCCTGAGCCAGCCTGCTGCTAATGTAATAGCTCTTTGGAGAACAAAAAGGTGATCTTGAACCAGGTCAGTAGATACAGCATGCAGAGGAGAACAGAACACCGGTCAGCTGACCTTGCTGTCTTTGCTGAGCTGTGTCCCATTATCATAGTCAAGTTCACCTTACAGCTCAACTAGCTTGCAACAATTTTCTCATGTGTCAAATGAAATGAGAAGTAAAATGTGCCCTGAAATCTAAATGGCTGATAAAAACGATGGTCCTTAAAAATAGATACAGTCATTTAAGACCTGGTTACCTTCCCTGTCTTTGATATGTTAATATACTACGTAGGCATATATGTGAATATGGATAAATATTTGCATCTTTAATTTAAAAATATACACAGCAAAACCTCTGGTTATCTCTATAGGTGGAGCCCTGCATAGGGGCAGACACTAGTTAGGTTTGCAAGTTGTAGCACTGCCATGGTCTAAATGTTTGTGCTCCCCGAAATTCATATGTTAAATCCTAAAGCCCAGTGTGATAGTATTAGAAGGTGGGGCCTTTGGGAGGTGATTAAGTTGGAAGGTCAAAACCCTCATAATGGGGTTAGTGCCCTTTTAATAAAAGAGGCCCCAGAGAGATAACCTAGCCCCTTCTGCCATGTGAGGATGCAAAGAGAAATCTGACCTGGAGGAGGGTCCTCACCTGACCATGCTGGCACCCTGATCTCAGGCTTCCAACCTCCAGAACTGTGAGAAATAAATTTCTATTGTTTATATGCCCCCCAGTCTGTGGTATTTTGTCATAGCAGCTGAGTGGACTGAGACAAGCAGTTGGTGGGTTTCTACACAAAACACCCTTAGCTTAACAAAGGTGGGGCTGTGTTAACAAGAAAGGAAGAGCCTCACTGCTGAGAAAGTTAGACATGGGCTTATGTCTGGCCATCACACATAAAGACAGAAGATGGATCTACATGTGAGGTAGGAGAGGGTGGAGGACACTAAATAGTGCTTTTGACAAATTTTGGATACACGTGGACTAGCAGTGAACGCCAGTATTCCACGTTGTGGTTAAAGTCTTTGGCTGCTTCAGATTGGTGTCTGTTAACATCGGAATTTATACCACTGGAAGGGCCAGGTGTTTCTGAATTTCCTTATAATTTGTTTCGCCAAGTGGAAATCGTTCACTGTCTTTTCTGCAGAACAATAGCAGCGCCTTCCTATGGCTACAGTCCTAGCCTCTGTACTAGTGCAATTCATTTTCCCAAACTGCTTGGCCCACGGTTGGTTTCCACTGATTCTGGCCAGAGCCTTCTTCCTTTGCCAGCTACTCCTTTCCCTACAGTTCTGGATGTTATCAGCCAAAGTTTAGAGCACTGGCAAGGATTCAGCTTGAGCCAAACCAGGAGAAATGGATTTGAATTTGAGCTAAAAGAGGAATGATTTGGAATAGGCATAAAGGAAGAATTCTTGATAAATACTTATCTTCAGGTTTGGAAACCGATGCCCTGATGAGTTAGGCCAGCCACAGACCCCCTCTTCTGTGACGAAATCCTCCATGTGTGACCTGCTTGTGACTAAGTACAGGTGGGCTGCCCCTGCTTCCCTTCATGCCCAAACAGTCCCATCCCACTTCTGCCACCCCTCTCCCCATTAACTCCAAAAGCACCAACTAGCAACAAAAATCTGACTGAAGCTTTCATGGAGAAACAAAGAAGGGTACATGCACACCACTCAGCCACAGTCCATCCCCTTTAGCATCTCTGCCCCCTCTCTGAAGTTCCTCTCCCAACCTCTTTTTCTACCTCTCCAGCCCAGGCTCACTCCACTTCCATCCTCCAGATTCCCTCTCAGAATGCCACCACCTTGCACAGTCCCCTGAGAAAAAGAGAAACCAGCAGAACAACATTCAGCATAATAAAAGATCTGGAGGTCCCCCATCTGGCCATCAAGCCTCTGGGGATGGAGGTGGAGGGTAAGGCTCAGACTCCCACGAGGGGAGCCCCAAAACATGAGGTTGAGTTCGGGGTGACCCTGGGCCTTTCTTCAGCTCTGAACTCTGGGGCAGGTCATGACACCCTAAGGCTCCCTCAACCAGCTAGGAAACATTGGTTCAGGCCTCCCCTGAGCCCAAGGGAGGAGGTTGGCCGTGTGGTCTTGGGTTGGTCTCTAGTGGCCACACGGTTCTGCAACTGACTTTCTTGGTGAATCAAAGAAATCGTCTTACCAAGAACACAAGCACCTGCTAGAAGCCAGGACGCTTTCCCTGGAGACAGAAGTTCTTGTGAAAATCAAGAATAAAGGGAATAGGGACACGTGAAAATGATGGCAGCAATGTCCAACAGAAAATACTAGGAACTAAAAGACACAGTTTCTCATTTAATCTGACCTCAGACTGGCTGTATGGGACCTTTGGAAAAATCACTCGGGTTTTTTTTTTTATCCTCCACTTCCTCCACTGTAAAAATGGAGGTGCCCTTCCTACCTCATAGGGGTCATTGGGAGGCTAAAATGAGACAATGCGAAGGAAATGGTGTTGAGCGAGAAGAGGCTTAGCGGTGAAGCAAACAAGCTAACCTGCATTTCTTTTGAGCCCGAATATAGAGACTCCGGGATACAGTCAAACCAGCTTTTCCCATGCAAGTTGTTATGGTTCCCGACTTGTTAGTACTTGTGCAGAGCTTACTCATTGTTTGAAAAGAAAGCTCCTTTTATTGTGAAATTGTGAAATCGTTGCCCTAGCAAACCATTATAGCTAAAAGACTAGGATCCCTCATATGAATGTCAGAATTCTCCCTCATAAAGTGCCAGAGCGAGGTTGTTTCAAGGGATAGATGAGCTTGAAGGAGCAAATGGGGTTGGGGCCAGAACTGAAGAGATTCTTGCTAGAAACGCAGCTGGAACCAAGCCCAGGAAGGCCCGAGAAAGAAGCCAGAGTGTCTCAAGAGGGATGGTAGGTGGGGCTGCAGGAAGAGAGGGGAGTGAGTGCTCACAAGAGCCCATTGCCGTTGAGAGCACACCAGAGTTTTCAAAGTGCTTATGCATCTGTTATTTCACTGACTTCTCTAAAGGACCCTGTGTTGTATGCATTATGCTGACCTTCATGAAATTGCCATACCAGCTCAGAGAGGTTAAGTGGCTTTCACAAGGTCACACAGTAAATAGTAGAGCATGGCAAAGAAATGAGGTGGGATAGTCTGGGACATGAGGACATTTGAATCTTTTTCCCCCACAACTTCTCCAGGACTCTCCTTTCCTCTGTCATATGTTGCTAAAGGCAGATGCCAGTCTCAAGAGAGGAGTAAGTTGTAAATGGCACTTGGAGGTCTAGTAGGGCCAAAGTTTCAGTGGAAAGACAAACAAACAAGAAGGCTACCTTTTTTTTTTTTTTAATCCCTAACTCCTTGTTTATCACTGAACCAAACTCGGTTTATGTGTCTCACAGTTCCGCTCGCCCACCTGTCCTCTGGCTTCAGCAGCTACTGCTAATAACCTTGGGTGAACACTGGGCTTCTGCATGTTCTTTACTTGTCTGACACCAAGCCCAGTCTGAATGAATGAAGCGTGGGGTCCGGGGTCCAGCTTCCCCAGTGACTGCTTCCAGGAGACAGGTAACACAGTCAGAACTGCGGAGGAATTAACACGCCATGGAGAGAAACTTGTGACCAGAGAAAGACAGGAGACAGGAAGGAGCGCGCAGATGAAGTCCTTTTTCTTCCTCTTCCTACTCTGATCTATGGACGGATCCCCTTGGCCTGTCTGGAAGACATCCTGCGTGACCAAGCTCAAGGCTGCATCATTTTGTGCAGTCTTACGTTTCCTTCCTTTCCCCTCACTCTGGATGCCTTGATATTGCACCTCCCAATTAAGCCTCAACACAAACTTTGCCACGATACTTTTCTCTAGCGAGTTGAGATAATCCCTCTGACCCTAACCCCCATTTCCTACCTCGTCTGTGGAAGGATCCCATTATCTCCATGAAGTCTTTGGACTAAAGGCACAGGGCCCCTTCCCTTGGTGAAGTCTAGATCCAGGGTGAGGATCAGCAGCATTTACGAAGTTGCCATTCTGGGCGGAAGCCTGAACCAGGTGCTCTGGATGAACACAAAGCCAGCTGGAGGCAACTTCTCAGGTGAGGCTCCCTGGGTAAAATGGTTCTCTAAGGCCCACGGGGACCACCCACAAAGAACGGCCCTCCTTAACACAAATGAGACAGCTCTGTAAGAAAAGAGGGGCTAGGGCTTCCCTGGTGGCGCGGTGGTTGAGAGTCCGCCTGCCGATGCAGGGGACACGGGTTCGTGCCCCGGTCCGGGAAGATCCCACATGCCGCGGAGCGGCTGGGCCCGTGAGCCATGGCCGCTGAGCCTGCGCGTCTGGAGCCTGTGCTCCGCAACGGGAGAGGCCACAGCATTGAGAGGCCAGTGTACCGCTAAAAAAAAAAAAAAAAAAAAAAAAAAAGAGGGACTTTGTGGTGCTGCTCTGCAGAGCAACTAAGCCCGTGAGCCACAACTACTGAAGCTTGCATGCCTAGAGCCCATGCTCTGCAACAAGAGAAGCTACCGCCATGAGGAGGAGTAGCCCCTGCTCACCACAACTAGAGAAAGCCCACACACAGCAGCAAAAACCCGACGCAGCCAATAAATAAATAAATAAATACTTTTAAAAAAAGAAAAAAAGGAAAGAAAAGAGGAGCTTCAAGTTAGAATCTCTAAAACTAGGGAGCCATTTATATCCAGAAATGATCCAGGTCTATAAAATGAGATTAATCCTCCCCCCACTTAAATAGCGAATAGATGAAGAAGAAAAATAACCCTGACACTTGTGACAATCCATTATGTACATTAAAAAAAAAAAAGTCCCAGGATCACGATCCCCATAGAGTCAAGGCATTTTTCAAACCCCCAGAAGAGGGTTCTGGAAGTGTCAGGTGCCGTTGTTATCACCAAGTGGGTTTGGGACAGAAAAGACAACACTTTGGGATCAGCCATGGTTTCCACGCTCTGTCCTCCTCCAGGAATCTGTCACACTTCGCATTTGGTAACTTTACCAGGCAGGGTCATGCAGAGGCCGAGTTTGAGGCCAGGGCACAGCTGTAACCTGAGCCTTCCCAGGGAGTGGCCCTGGCTTGTCCCCAGGGAGAGAGCTGCTGTCAGGGGAGCAGAGCCAGCTGGAGCCAGAAGGAGGCGACACAGCCCAGGGCCCCTCCCTACACATGTGAGAGCCGCATCCTGCTGGAAAAGCGGGCTCTGGCCTGGACGCAGACCAGGGAGCGACGGACCCCGCTCCCTCCCAGCTCCCTTTCCTCTACCTCCACAGTTTGTCCCTGGTGTCCGTCTCCTTCCCTTCCTCTGAGATGCTGAGGGTCTCAGGCATCTCTCCTGTACAATGTAAGCTCCACACTGACCTCCTGACCTCCAGCTTGGCTTCCCTCTCAGCCAGGTCTGACAGTCAATGCATCAGAATCATGGGGGTGGAGGTGAGGGTGGGACACATGCAGGAGTTTAAAATGCAGATTCTCAGGCCCTGCCCTGACTTAGTGAATGACACTATCCAGGTAGGGTCCAGGAGTGTGTATTTTTAACAAGTGTTCCAGAAGATTCTGCTGCAGGCTAAATCATCCTGTCCTTGGCTGCCAGTCTAAGTTTATTTAAACACAGATTTGCTCCTTGCACCCACTTGGTATAGGCACTTGAAGTGGGGGATGGGAAGAGGGTGGGTGTGTCTAGAAATGCCAGGTGAACTGGTGGGATTGGCCCACCTACAGTCTCCTTATGTGAGGGACCGGGGTTCTGCCTGGCCTGGGAAAGAACTCATCTTAAGAGAGGGGGCAAGACAACCTTGAGTGTGTGAGGAGTGCAAGCCTCAGTGGAGGCTGAGGAAAAGTTGGTGTTTGACATCGAATCGATGCCTGGCCCTGACCTAGGGAGAGAGGGAGCTGTAAGTCGAAGCTGGAAAGACCACTGCACTAAACTTTAACACACACACACACACACACACACACACACACACACACACAGCAGCAGCAGCAGCAGCAGCACTTTTTAGAGGCCCCTTTGGGAGGGCATTTCTCCCACTTCGCCAAAGGGTAACCCTAGCCCCGTAGGATATCATGTGGCCGATGATGCCTGGCTGGAGAACGTGAGGACAGCTTGAATGGGAGCAATGCCTGCGAAGGGACACCAGACGTCCTGCTTTAGAACGAAGGTTTCCTCCCCTCCCACATATAACCTCCACCTCCCATTTAGATTCATCAACCTCTCCCCGAAGCAGGTTAAGTCATTCCAAACTTAACCTCTACCTGCTGCACAGGGTTAGGCTGCAACTTCTGTGGCTGGTCAGACAACTGGTGACTGAGGAACTTAAACCCTTACCAGAAAAACGGAGAGCAGGAGGTCGGGCCAGGAGAGAAGCTACTAGATCCTTTGTAAATACTTTGCATTCACTACAATAAAATAACAGGATGTCACACAGAATAATGACAATATTTATGATATTTTTGCTCATCTTTATTAATTTCCATTTGAATTTGTAGAAAAATGTCAGGACCTTCTTCCCCTATATTTTAAAGGAAATCTTTGTGAATTAATTTTGCTTTATCCCCTGTGCTATACACACTAAGGCACTGCCCTTGTTTGTTTTCTTGTTTCTTGGTTTAAATATCATCCTGTTTTTCTTTTTTTTTTTTTTGCAGTACGCGGGCCTCTCACCGTGTGGCCTCTCCCGTTGCGGAGCACAGGCTCCGGACGCGCAGGCTCAGCGGCCATGGCTCACGAGCCCAGCCGCTCCGCGGCACGTGGGATCTTCCCGGACCGGGGCACGAACCCGTGTCCCCTGCATCGGCAGGCGGACTCTCAACCACTGCGCCACCAGGGAAGCCCCATCCTGGTTTTTTTAAACCCAGAATTGTGAGCTATTAGCTGTGGGACTGTTCACAGGTCTCCCAGCTGCAGCGTCACCTGGGGAAATGAGTAACTTGGATGTTTGGACAGAAAACACACACTTGTCTTCTTGCCAGGATCACAGAGTCCTCACTGCCTGAGATCTCTGGGCCAAAGCTCGCGCATCTCTGCTTCACTCCTCCTGGATCCCACCCACGTTCAAGTCCAAGGTCGATCTCCCCCTCTTTTTTTTCCTCCACTCCTCCCTGGCCATCTGCTTTCCGTCTCTAACCTCCGTGTGTTTGTTAGAACTCCTTCAGCTAAAAGCTCTGGAATCAAAGGAAGAGCTGGAGGAGCCAGGGCAGCCCTGGGACCTCAGGGAAGGCAGGTGTGGCCTTGACGCTGCCCATCCCTCTCTCGGCCCCTTATCACTTTCTCTGGCTCCTTCAAGTGGCAGAAGTTGTGGCTCAACACCAAAGAGAGGAGGGAGAGTCTGACCTTCTAACTTCCACAGAAACATCCTATGGATGGGCTTCAGGCCCCCAGCAGGGGCACAGACCCACTCTCGTCACTCACCTCCTTACTCTCATCTGCCTATAACCCAGGCTCCACGGAATAATATTTGGAAAATGGAAATCGACCTTATCACCTCCCTACTTAAGATCCTCCAATCACTACCCATTCCACTTAGAAGAGAATCCAGGAGTTTGGTCCTGGCCTAGAAGACCACAGGATCTGTGACTTCTCCACCCTCATCCCCTACTTTCTCCCCTCCTACAGTTCAGCTACATTGGCACCTTCTTGCTCATCCTCAGATACAACAAACTCCTACCTGCCCCCAGGACCCTGGTACTTGCTCTGTCTGGAGTGCTCTCCCCCTGGAGCCTCCCATGGCTGGCTCCTTCCCTGCTAACATATCACGACCTCAGAGAGGCCTCCCCTAATCACCTGTGTTCCTCCATCACACTCAATCCCCTTACCTTGCTTTATTTTCATCACAGCACAGATCGCCATCTGCATCTCTCACAATTATTTGTCTACTTGTTTACAGCTGTCTCCTCTGACCAGAACATCTGCTTTAGAGGCCAGGGACCTGTTCTCCTTGTTCATGGGTGTGGCCCAGCCCAGCACCTGGCACATAACTAGTGCTCAACAAACGCTTACTGTAAACAATGAATCCAGACCTGGAGGTGAGGAGGCTTAGGAGGGTTGGGCCATAGAAGTGGCACACCCACTGGCAGGCACCTGGATCCAGGAGATAAGCAGGCCTTAGGCTTCGACAGGTGAGCAGTGTTTCCTAGCGAAGGTGGGGTGTCAGCCACCAAGAGTGGGTGCTCTCCTCTGCCACCTTTTCCAAACTCGTCCCCTTCCAGTTTCCATCTGATTCCCATTCTCTGCTTTTCTCAGATTCTGTCTCATTCAAACCTGCTTTCTTACTTTTCTGATTTTATAATGCCTATTAACTAGATTTGAATATGCCAATGCTGTATTTACAATTGAGAAAGCAGCTAGATGTTAACCTGCCTTCCAATATACAGAGAGAGTTTCCTTAGCTGCTGTCAAACATTGGAAGCACTTTTCTTTCTGGCTCTTTAGGAGCCTAGTACAGTTACTACTTAGATGAATTTGCCATAACAAAAATCTTATAAAATGATACAACATAATGATATTCCTTTGTTAAGCAGCTCTCAAACCATGTAAAATGAGAGGGTCAAAGGAAAAGAAGCTGACCCTTAGATACGTAACCAATTTTCTTTTGCGTTTGAATTCATGTTTGTCTGCAATATTACAAACTTCACAAAATTTCCCTTCCATAGTACCAGATTCTTAATTAAATGAATACCACTGCTGCAATTTTCTGATAAATAAAATGATCATTTCCACATGAATTAGAAATGCCAACTTGTTAATAGCTTCCCAGAGGTTTTGTTACAAAATCAGCACTGTTTTTGTCATCGTTCAGGCATAATATATACCATGTTCAAATCTGGAAATGAGAATGTTCTTCAGGCAGTCGATTCCCAAGTGTGGACTGGATATTCCATCAGACAGTGTTCCCCTCATTCGTATTATAATCCATGACAATAGTTAATTGGTTAGAAAAATATCTCATGTTGTTTTACTATAGTGAAACGTACCCAATTCAGATCAGTTGGAAGATGAAGCTGATCTGAGCTTATTAAAATTAGAAAATTTACAATGTTAAAAAAATACTAGATAGCAAACTTCCTAAAGGCAGAGAGCTGATTGTACCTGACTTTTTTTTTTTTTTTTGCGGTTGCGGAGCACAGGTTCCGGACGCGCAGGCTCAGCGGCCATGGCTCACGGGCCCAGCCGCTCCGCGGCATGTGGGATCTTCCCGGACCGGGGCACGAACCCGCGTCCCCTGCCTCGGCAGGCGGACTCTCAACCACTGCGCCACCAGGGAAGCCCCACATTTGTTTTTGAGATGGAGCCTTGGTATATTCTCAGTTCCATGTCAGCCACCTTTCTCTCCTAACCACCTCCTTTGCCTTAAACTCCCTTATTTCACATTATTTCCATCTTGGAACAGAGTCTTTGAATTCATTATGGGGAACTGCAGCTTCCACCTTGTTTTTTATAACTTATTATTTAGAAAGTCCCCTAGTTTTGTTTTGAAGCTTAACTAGGCATTTCATTATTTTGATGACTCGTTTCTTAGCTCCAGTTAGGTGACAGCAATAGCATGGGGAGACTTAATCAGAACCTTCAGGGACTGAGCTAGCCAGGACATGCCCAGGCTGCCTCAGGTATGTGTGGAGCCTAGAAGAGATCCAAAGGAAGCCGGCAGCCCTGTTGCCGGGAGACCTCTCCATGCCCCTCCCACTGCAAGCCAGGTATAACCTCTGCCCATAAAGTGCCTCTACCTCATTGCCTTTTTTTAAGTTCCTCAGAGCAACACGAGGCTTGAAAGTCCAGTTCAGACATAGAATTTTTGGCCTCCTTGGAACTCGGTACTAGAATGCAGTGGCACCGGGAGAGAGTCTTGGTGCCCAGCCTGCCGTCCAACCCCCTTTTATTCCCACCAGGCTCTGGTGCCATGAAAGCTCTCACATGAGGCAGGTGGATACCCAGCTCTGTGTCCAAGCAGACCCCCTGCAAACAGCTCCCCCTTGGCCATTCCAGGAACTGACAATATGGTCTATCCAGGAAAGACAGACCTGAAAAGGGGCTTATGTGGCCCCAAGTACTTGGGAAATATTCCAGAAGGGAGGATGTGGGCTTATCCCATCAAAGTGCTGCATCAGGACCGGGATTCCTCTTGCCTGGATCTAAAGGCAGTGCTTACTAGGCATTATCATTCTTCTCATTGAGGAGGTAGTTCCTGACCCCAAAGTGGGTATTGGAGAGAGGAGTCCAGTCAAATACAAGTGGATTTTTTTTTTGAATATTGTGGTGTATTCTGCTCATTACAAAACTTTAGATGAGGTTAAAGAAGGGAATGAGCTTTGGGACTTCCCGGGTGGCGCAGTGGTTAAGAATCTGCCTGCAAACGCAGGGGATATGGGTTCGAGCCCTGGTCCGGGAAGATCCCACATGCCACGGAGCAACTAAGTCTGTGCGCCACAGCTACTGAGCCTGCATTCTAGAGCCCTCGAGCCTCAACTACTGAAGCCTGCGTGCCACAACTACTGAAGCCCGTGCACCTAGAGCCCATGCTCCACAACAAGAGAAGCCACCGCAATGAG
>RJWK010043123.1:0-18877 GCA_004363435.1 Platanista minor
CGGAGCCGGGCCGGGCGGGCAGAGCAGCTCGGTGAGTGCTCGCCGCGGGGGGTCTGGCGGGGTACTGGAATTGCACCAGGAGACTCGACGGGGGAGGGGACCGGCTTCCTCCTGGGCAGGCCTGGGACGCGACGTCTGCGGGGTTGGGAGGCGGCCAGGTGACTCCAACCCCGTGGGCTCCCCGGGCAGGGTGCGGCGCCGAGAGGACTCGGGTCGCGGGTGCGGGCTGAATGCGGGTCCTGCGGCTGCTGGGGCTTCCTGAGGGTAAGGGACAGGGATGCAGGCGGACTCCTCTAGGAGACCCAGGGGAGCAGGAGGGGCTGGGCCCCCGCCCTGCACGGGTGTGACAAAAAGAGAGTCAGAAACAGGCGTTTCTGCGTGGCACTCGCCATTGCTCGCGCCCCAGATGTTTAAAGGAAGTTAAGACAGGCAAACCCCAAACCTACCGCCCGGAAATGTTTCCAACAGCCCTGCCAAGGAGAATAGCTAATCTTTAGAGAGAGCATCACTGTTATGCTACAAGACCTCTTTTCTCTGACTACCCCTTATATGAAAACAAAACCCAAAAACTCACAAGGTTCAGCCAGGAGAGCATCCTTTGGAGCCTCTGCCACCTGACAGAAACGCAGGGCTCCATCTTGACCCACCCCACCCCCTGCCTGAGCTCAGCCCTGGAGTGTGAGGACCAGAATCTGCCCCTGGAGTTGGGGAGGCAGGGGGAGGAGGCCTGGCCCCGGGTAGGGCGCTGGGGCTGGAAGGCTGAGGGTGTTCTGAGTCCAGTCTGGGCTGCTCCCTCTGCAGGAAGCGGCTTCTCTGTCTTCAGGACCCACAGGCCTGCCTCAAGATCCAGGCTCCGAGCAGACAGACAGCCCTTCCTTCCCAAACCCTGCCACTCGAAGGACATCTGCAGGGCTCAGGCTGGCCTGCCTATGGCCCAGAGGCCACCGTCAGACCTCACTGCCCGTGAAGCTCTCCATTTTCCGATTTGAGCCCAGCTCTCATTCATTGATGGTCCCTGTGCTTCCCTCTTCTTCGCCCCATACATCCCTTTGGAGGCCACCAGGCCCTCCTGCCCCTCCCAGTCGGCCAGGCGTTTGAGCACACAGACCACACTGAGCCTGCATTGTTCCCTCACCAGCTCCTTCCAAGCCCCTGCAGCCGGGCACCTCCAGAGCAAGTCTAGCACAGTCATACTTTCCAGGCTCCGTGTACTCCCTGCATCCTGCCTTCCAGCCCCTGTTTCCCTGACGCCCTCTGCAGCTAGCTTTTCTGCCCTGCCTCTCAGAAGCTCCCATGTGGGCAGCGTCTTGTCTTTGAGGGAGGGTCCCTCTTTGCCAGTGCTACCTTCACTACCTATGTCCTTGTCCCTATCCTGGCTCCCTAGCAGGGCCCCTCTCCCAGGTCAAGAGTAGAGGCGGCCAGCCCCTCCTGCACTCCCTCAGCCCTCACACCCCCTCCACTAAAGCAGCATTTAATTCATTGGATGAGAATCCCCCCGCCCTTATCTCACTCCCCCACTGGACATCCTCACCTTTCATCTTTGATCCTTAAGTACCAAATGCAGTCTTACCTTCGGGCTCAGGAAGCATGTTTTGGATGCAAGATGGAGAGACGGATCCTCTGAGGGGGCAAAGCTTGTGCCTTTCACCCCCCAACTCACTGGACAGTGTCTTCATCATACCTGTGGGCTCTCTTCTGATACGTAGGGGGAGAAAAAGAGAAAAAAATGTATTTCCAAATGACGCCATTCTAAATTATTTGGAGCCAGCCAATGGATTGGTTAGTGAACAACATTTCTCTGAATTCTCCCCAAGGGAAGGGACATTCCTGTGATTGCAGTGCTTGCAAGCAGTGTTGCTGGCTGCAGATGTGGGCGGGGTGGGGGTGGGGTGGGGTGGGGGTGACCAAGGTTCCCAAGTCGGCCCTCCTGTAAATGACCTAGTAATTGGCATCCCAGACAGAAATAGAAGATCACAGAACTGTTTCCCGGGGCCCTATTGGCCGGTAAAAGCCGAGCCTCCGCAGCCTGGTGGAAGGCAAAGAGGAAGGCACCCCAAAAGAGAGAGGCCTTCCCTGCCTCTAGGACCTTCCCAGAGAATCCTTTTAGGGATTGGCATGGACAGATCAAGTGTGGGGCATTTCCTCAGCCGCTGACCCTGGTGAACACCCCCTACTCCGCCCACCCACCCCCAGCCAGGCTCCCTGGAACCTGGGAACACTGATCTGTTTTGTAGTAGCCTTAAGAAGGATTTTCACGGGGCCTCTGCGGGCTTGAAGGTACAAGTTAATATCTGATGCCAAGTGAGCTGTGAGGTGCCTGTGCCCTTGAAGCCTGTCCTGCAGATTAATTCGAGCTGATCCCGCGGGCTGGGCTGCTGCATGGGCCGGCCCCTTGGGCCACGCAAGACCGCCAATCCCCTATTTGGATTAGTGGAGATTTGGGTTTAAATTCACAAATCTCGACAGATCAGCCCTTCTGATCTTAATCGTGTGTTATTGTCAAACCAGATGTATACTGGGATACTCGAGGGGTCTCCAGCCTCCATTTCTCGGAACAAAAACAAAAAAAACCCACAAAAAACCACGCTCATGTCAACTGGCCAATTCAGCTTTTCATTTTGCTAAAGGTTTCCCTTGCAGCCTGGATGTGGCCTTAGTTATACAAACCAGGTATTTTCAGGGCAAACCATGCTGATTAAAATCTAAGTTGGATTTGAGAAATTAGCGGCTGCTTGGAAATGTTGATTTCATGGTTGTCACCTGGCCATTGGAAAGCAGTTTTGGTTCCACGCTCCTGTCTAAGAGCCCGGTAGGGTGGGGATGTCCCTAGGTGAAGATGAGCAGGTTGGAAAGGTCAGGTGTCACGCTCACATGGCAGGGTCAAATCCAGAAGTTTAGGTCCTAAAAGCTTCCTAAATACTACAGCTCCCTCCTCCCTGAAGACAGGTGCACCTCTGAGGAGTCCTTAGGTGCTTTTGGCCAACCTTGGAGTTCCATTCACCCAAGAGCCACACTCAGTTGGAGCCTTTCTGAGCTCGGGGTGGGAGGCCAGATTCCTGCTTTGTGGAGGAACGCTGGATGCTGCGATGGTTCCTGGAGATGCACCCCTGTCCCTCCTTTCCTGCAGGTGGTCCCCACATTCCTGTGTGAGGACTGCCTCAGAGGCCAGGGCCCCATACTCGTGCACCCCTGGATCCCATGGCCCTGGCACAGGGTGTATATAGTGGGCCCCCAGGGAAGGTTAAAGGGACTTGGATTCTGGCTTTTCCAGGATTCTGGCTTTTCCAGGCCCCGGGAACCCTCTGGGATGCCTGAGTGTGTCTCTGCCGCCCACAGCCTGGCTCCCACCATGAGCGCCGAGCTCAACGTACCTGTGGACCCCTCCACTCCCGCCTGCTCGGAGCCCGGCCGCAAGGGCATGGATTACCGGGACTGGGTCCGCCGCAGCTACCTGGAACTGGTCACCTCCAACCACCACTCTGTGCAGGCCCTCTCCTGGAGGAAGCTCTACCTAAGCAGGGCCAAGCTGAAGGCCTCCAGCCGGACGTCCGCCCTCCTCTCGGGCTTTGCCATGGTGAGTGGAAACACATGGTGGGAAACACAGCCTGTGAAGTGGGCTTTTGCTAATTGAAATCCTGTGATGCTTCAGGGAGCAAAGCACTCCCTTCGGGCCCTGCTGACAGCCAGGATGGACCGTTAGTAAGTCTCTGCCCAGGTCCCACCTCCTCCAAGGGGACTGCTCTGGCAACTGGAGGGGTAGCCTGGGGCATCCAGGGGAGTCCCCAAGCCCCAGAGCCCTCAGAAAGCCCACGCTCACGTTCACATATAGTATTTTCTCGGCAAGGAAGTTAGTGGGGTAATTAAAATAGCTTCAGGGTACAAGGTTTCCTGGGGAAAAGTCCCCACATCTGCACATCTCAGGCACCACCCAAGAGTTTGGGAATTTGAGCAGAAACTGTGGCATGGGTTGCGTTTGCTCACTTTAGCCCAGCTGGGGACGCAGATGCTCCCTGAATGTGGTCTCTGGGGTGACGAAGCAGAGCCTCTGGCCTGACACCCAGCTGCCCGGCTGTGCTTTCCTTCTGAGTCATCCCCCAGGACAAGAATCTGTCTGGGAAAAAAACCGCAGGCCCTGAAAAAGGGCCACATCCCCTGTTGACTTCAAAGCCTGCAGACCTTCATCCCTTCAGGGGATTGTCCCAGAGAGTGCGGACCTCAGGAAAGCCATTTTTTTTTTTTTAATGTAAAAACAATTGTTTTTCCATATCCCAGAGCCTCAGCTGTCAAATGGATACGCAGAAAATAAAAAGCTGTCCGAGCGAGCCAGTGCGGCCACCGCCATGACAAGGGCCTGTCCGTCATCGGCACTGGTCACCCGTGGAAAAATGAGACCTCACGTAGTCGGGGCGTGACTTCATACAGGGCAGGGCAGAGGTCACCACATTTAGAGGGCAGTCAATTTGGGTTTAGGTCTGTAGTTCAAAGCAAAGGCTTATTTAGGTCTTGCATTTTATTGTTTCAAACATAATTACAAAAGTGTGCAATCATATGGGACATAACTTTGGTTCAAAATGATTTGCTTCCATCACATTAAAAGAGAAATATTTTCTCAAGCTTATCTTTAGAAATAGCAAGAGAAATGTAGACGTCACCATTCAAATGAGATCTTGCTTTCTACCCTCCCAGTAGGGTGTAATGCGTAGTAATGCTATGCATGTACTGCATTAAATTCTCCTGGCCTATGTTTATTATATATTTTTTAACTTTGGAAAACTCACTGAGAAGTACTGCACGATGTAATGAAGGACAGTTTCCTTTCTGTGCGGGGCCTGGGTCTCGGAAGTCACTTCCCGTCTGCAGGTGTCCCTTGAGACCCTGCTCTTCCAAACATTTGGACTTCCAAATTTAGGGAAGAGTCTGCTCACCCAAGTTTGAAGGCTACAAAACCCCTCGTTAAAATTTGCAAACAAGCCCTGTGAACAAAGCTGTAAGGCAAAGGGTGAATTCTGGAGGAGCAGTCTGAGACTTAATGGCAGCCTTCAGGGCTGTGAAGTGGCCTTAAAATGAGGACAGTGACCGTTGAATAATAATAATAATTCATTATTCATTCAGTAGTATTATTCATTCAATAATAATGAATTATTATAATAATTCATTTCTTCAGCATTTATGGAGTATCTCCTCTGTAGCAAGTGCTTCCTTAAGCCGTTGGGGATACATGTCAGAAGCCACACAGACCCCAGTAAATCAGATACTTATTCAGACTGCAGAGCAGTCCGGGAGAAAGAAGTGATGAATACAGATCATCAGCTAGTATCAACATTTCCACTGTGGAAACCATAGCTGAATAAGGGCAGGGACATGGAAAAGTGAACAGGCCATTCTGTAGGTAGAGTTCCCTCTCCATATTATGTATTCCCTAATTAGAATTGCAAAGCTGTTCCTTTTTCCAGCAAGTGCTTATGCCTGACCTTAAGCTTATTTCTTCATGTTTATCCTGCCCCTAACACAGAGAACCAGTGATCCAGGATCGCTTCATAAAAATCTTTGCATAAATACACTGAAAAATGGCCTTTGGCCTTTTCTCCTCTTGAGGTGGAACAAAACTGCTTTCCTCGTAGGCCTTTTAATCATCTTTGTGTCTCATCTCTGCACCCTCTGAAGTTTACCACATCCTTTTTTGTTGGGCCATATCCTTTGTGGTCACAAGAGCCTACCCAGGCTAAAAGGGCACTGAGAAAGGACCACCCCTCCTCTCAGTAGTGTGGCTACTGTCTCTTTGGAGCAATAATCAGTGTTGAGTTTCTGTTCAGCTGTGGTCCACTAGGACTGGCATATCTTCTTTTTACCTACCAAATGTTCCATCTTCACTGAAGATGGAGTGAGAGGATGAGGTCCTCACTCTAAGAGGCAGTAGTTGCTAGAAGTTATGAAATCTTTCTTGTAAATTTTTTAAAACAGGGATGGCTCTGGGAGTTCCCTGGCAGTCCAATGGTCAGTGGTTGGGACTTGGTGCTTTCGCTGCTGTGGCCCCGGGGTTCCCACGGGATTGCCCCGTGACTCCTGAGCTGGGCTGGTGGCAGGTCGGGGAACTAGGATCCCGCAAGCCGTCCAGCACGGCCCAAAACAAAACAAACCACCACCAACAACAACAAAGGGAGGGCTCAGCTCTAGGAGACAAACAGTGTGAGTGGAAAAGCCTTCTGGCTTCTCTCTGCCTCCCTGCTCCCCTTCCTTGACGGGTATGGTTTCTTACCTTTGGGTGCCTGGGAGAAGGCCCTTGGTGAGCCTGGACTAAACCCTCCACTGAGGTTGGTCCACAGAGCCGGGGTGGGATGTGGGCTGCAGGGGAGTGGACTGGGTGTGACCTGGGGAAGCGTGGCAGGAGCCTGGCGCCGTCTGGACTTTGAAAGCCCCTTAGGGCTTGTGGTGAGCAGGTCCCAGCCTAAATAGACACTCACTGCTACAGAGATAAGCTGGGGCTTCTGGTCCTTCTGTGAGCCTTTTATTCCCTTTCATTTAAAAGTCGTTTTTATTTTTTCAAAGTTAGCACATGCGCAGTTTAAAATTAAGTACTGCAAACGGCTTGTAACAAACCTTAGCAACCCCGCCTTCCCACCCCTGGAGGCAGCCTCCGGCAGCCGCTCCACCTCCACGTCTCTAATGACGTTTGGGAATTGCCGTCTCGAGGTCCCCTTTTTACATATTTCCTGTTGGCCTCCTGCTCCCGTTGACTGCTGCTGCTGATTCAGTTCAGGTGTCCCAGCCCAGCCCACTTCCCAGCTTCCCCTCCTCACCGTTGTTTTCATTTATATGACCATTCCCGGCCTTTGGAGAGGTGGCTGCTTGCTCCCGCTTTTGGTCTCAGCTGAGAGGCACCACGTGGCTTGTGTGAGGCCGTCCAGTGTATGGCTCTGAGCCTAGGGACCATCAGGAGCCTCCATCATTACTTCTTTTTACCTCTTGAAAGGTCAGGTTTGTTTTTTTGAAAGACATAAGTTGTTTTGCAGCTAAGCTCCACTGCAGCCTGGCCCTGATATCAACAGCCAAGTCGCATGTTCCCAGGGAAGTGTGGCCTCTGCCCTGGGCCGGAGCCCCGCACCCCAATATAACTACATTCTTGGCATCCAGGGTGCGATCACCACCCTGCCCAGTGCTTCTCTGGCCTCTTCTGTACTTTTTAGATTTTCCCTTAATGAGATCTTCTTTAGCTAAAAAGCAAAAAAAAAAAGTAAAGTTCAAAATATTTGATCAGTGAGGAGGGTGCCCTCTGCTCTGTGGGCGCCCCGACCCAGCGCCCCCTCTGCCTTGCAGGTGGCCATGGTGGAGGTGCAGCTGGAGACTCAGTACCAATACCCGCGGCCGCTGCTCATCGCCTTCAGCGCATGCACCACGGTGCTGGTGGCCGTGCACCTGTTCGCGCTGCTCATCAGCACGTGCATCCTGCCCAATGTGGAGGCCGTGAGCAACATCCACAACCTCAACTCCATCAGCGAGTCTCCGCACGAGCGCATGCACCCCTACATCGAGCTGGCCTGGGGCTTCTCCACCGTGCTGGGCATCCTGCTTTTCCTGGCCGAGGTGGTACTGCTCTGCTGGATCAAGTTCCTGCCCGTGGACGCGCGCCACCAGCCCGGCCCCCCACCTGGCCCCGGGGGCCATACGGGCTGGCAGGCCGCCCTGGTGTCCACCATCATCATGGTGCCCGTGGGCCTCATCTTCGTGGTCTTCACCATCCACTTCTACCGCTCGCTGGTGCGCCACAAAACCGAGCGGCACAATCGCGAGATCGAGGAGCTGCACAAGCTCAAAGTGCAGCTGGATGGGCACGAGCGCAGCCTGCAGGTGGTGTGAGCGTGCGCGCTCCTGGGCGGGGCCGATGCCCTGTCCGCGGCCGCATCCGCGTCAGCTCAGCGTCCACGCCTCGCGTCGGGAGGGAACAGAACTCGCTTGCGGTATGGGGAATTTCAGAAATGCAAATTGCCAACGAGGCTGCTGAGACACTGCCAGGCGGTTCGAGACCAAAGTTCTACTCTTGTCTTCATGCTGTTAAGACCTGGATCATTTTCCTTCAGAAGATGGAAATCTTCAGTTAAACGGGAGACTGATGCTAAGAGCTCAGGGCAAAGAAAGGACGAGTCCTTGGCCCTGGGCAGTTCCTGAGGCCGGAGGCCGGGCTCTGAGTAGCACCGGATGGTCACGGGTCACCTCGGAGACCTGGAGCGAGCGGCCAGCGGGGGCCGGGAGCCTGGCAGGGACCTGGAGAGTCGGGGTAGCACCACGGGTTCAGGGAAGGGATTGCCCCGTGACTCATTAGCTGGGCTGGTGGCAGCCGGGTGGCATGTCTGATGGTACCACCCTGCTACGATTAGACGGGGCACAGGCTTACAGCTTGGCCTGGTGCTTCCCTCCCTGCCCTGGAGGGAGCTGGGAGGCCTGGCTCGTGGGGATGGGGAAGGAAGGCAGGAGCCCAGGGCACATGACCCAGCAGGTGTGGTGGGTGCTCAGCAGGCGTCAGACCTGTCAGGCCCTGGGGGAGCTGTCCAAGGGCGGAGGCCAGTCTGTGGGCACCCACTGGAGGTGGCTGTTAACTGAGGGGTGCTCTGAGGCACACTGGGCTCAGATTCTCTCTTCCCTGCCAGCTGGATCCCTGGCCACATTGACCCAGCGAGGCCACCAGGCTGGGGAAAGAGCCCAAAGTTGAGAGGCCTCCATCTTTCGGCCACAGACTGTCCCCTGAGCTGCCAGCTGACCCTCCGGGCTGTGGCTGCAGAAGGCAGGGGCACTCTCACCCAGGCACCCGAGCCCACCCACCTCCCTGCTGCGTGTGGTCCCTGGCAGCGGGAGGGGGCAGCCGGGGCACTTCCTGTCTAGACAGGGCCGTGGCCGGGCCTGGTCTGTGGGTGGTAGCACCTGGTCTGTGTGTGGCCAGCCCTGGCCAAATGTGGGTCCTGCTTATAATGATGGCAGGGAAGGCGAGACCCTGTGTAGTGCTCCCCTCCTGGGCCTCTCAGCCGCAAGCACAGGCCCAGCTCACACTCCTATGCAGCCATGTGCAGCACAGGTCCTGGTGTTTTTGAGAAGGGTGTCTGGTCGACCTGAGCCCCGTTCTCGGACAAAACCCATACATGCTACAGCTCAGCTTATGTGTGAGCTTGCTGTGCCCTGGGCTGCTTTTAAGAACCACACTTACCACACTGGCCAGCAGCCACCAGAGAGTGGTGCCTTTTCTTTTGTTTCACAGTCACTGGACTTCATGCTCTGATGGCATTTCTGTCCACAGCCTGGTATCTCTGTGGGGTCTGGGTTGCCTGTACCAAGAAGTGTGGGCAGGCCTGGCTGAGATTTCTGGGACTGTGACATCCTGTTGAGAACCTGAACCTTAACACATAACTCTGAATGCTGAGAATCACCAGTGCGAGTCATGGCATTTACGGGGAGCCTGGACATCGTGTCTTGCTGGGCCGGAGGAAAGCCCGGGCGCCTTCCAAAGGGCGTGTCCCTTGCATCCTCTGCAGACATCTGTCGTGACTTGCTTGCTCCTAGCACGTCTCCTCTCCCAGAGCCTTGCTGAAAAGGCTCGTCTAGTGTAACGTGTTTGCTTTGCAAAAGAATGTCAGCATCACTGCAAGACGGCCACTTTGTGTCCTGGCAGGGACTAGACAGGCTGGCTCCTCCCCACTGCTGGGAGGGGACAGCAGCCCCTTCCTCTGGCCTCAGCCTTTTGAGAGGGGCCTTGTTGGGCTCACTTCGGCCACCTTCCTGAGCCATCTGGTGCCCCTGCCCCGTGTGCCAGACCTACGGAGTGACGAGCTCCCCAGACTGCGGCAAGCACACTCTGGGTCTCAGCCAGGGGCCAGTTGTTACACCTGGCCCATGGGCAGTTTTTCTAGCCTGGCCACATCAGGGTCAGACACCAGGTGCCCAGTGACAGTGCCACATGGGTAGGAAAGATGCCACATAATCACGTTTTCGACACTGATTACGAGAATAACGTTCTTGTAATTTCTTGTTCTTTCTTCCAGCGAGCTCTCCCAGCTCCAGCCTTTCTAGTTCCCAGAGGCATGGGGCAAACTGAATTTCTATGAGAACAGAGATGACTGTTGATCACGGGGGCACCCTCAGGACTGGAGAATAGGCTGCCATTTGGAGCTGCAGCAGGGCAGTCTGGGGAAGGGAGGGAAGCAAATTGCAGGCTAGAAACTTGGTTTCTGGAGGCTTAACCTGACTGTGAAGGGGGTTCCAAGTGCAGTGGCCTTTCTGTGGTGAGAGGCGCCACAGGCCGCCCCGGAGCCAGCGTGGGCTTGCCCTGTTTTCCTCTGAGCAGAGCCTTCCTGGTGCTCATAAAGACAAGTGCCCACAGATACGCTGAGGCCCTTTCCAAAGTGGAACACGGTCTCCGTTTAGTACCTGACCAGAAGTTTCAAAACTCAAGTGTTTCTATTTTAGACAAAACTGCCAGGGCAGAATGTATTTCAGTGTCTTCTAGAAAGGTCTGTTGAGGATAAAATTGCCTAAGCCTGAGCAGATCGAGGCTCATCTGCACTGCTCACCTGTCTTGTGCCGATTAATTCATTATGCATAACGCTGTGGAGACCACATGCGGTGTGCACACCCCGTCCTGTGTATGGATTTTTAAAACAGTTGCCCTGGACTGAACTAAATAAGTAAGTACTTAAGTTATGAATTGCTCTCTGCTCTTAGTGGAACGCCGTGGAGAGAGGTGATGCTTGGAAGCCCCTCCCTGCCAACCGCTGGTCACCAGTGTTCCGTATCCCACACCCCATGGGGTCAAGCATGACCCGGGCAGAGTGCAACTCAGAAGCCGTCAGCAGCTCTGAGGTCTGAAACAGTGATAACTGCACATCTGCTACCCATCCTGTTCTCCAATCCAATGCGCTCCCCAAATGACGGGCCTGGGAATTCCTTGGCGGTCCAGGAGTTAGGACTCAGCGCTTTCACTGCCGTGGGCCTGGGTTCAATCCCTGGTCAGGGAACTAAGATCCTGCAAGCTGTGTGGCACGGCCAAAAATAAACAAATAAAATAAAAAATAATAAATAAATCAATGAAGGGCCTGCAGGCTGGGACATCGGGCAACCTTGTTAAGAGAGACAGATAAAGGAGAAAATGACCTGAAGTGGTACCAACGATTTTTAAGCTCAAAGTATGCCACTGCCCTCAAGCTGTGACAAATTAAACAACCCAGGCAAGTGGCTGCGGCGCAGGTCAAAGGGGACCGACTTGAGGCCCGTTCCCGTCGAGCCAGCTCACGGACAGGGCTCGTGCTGCCGGGCACCAGGGTGTCAAGTGGTCTCCTCTTAAGACCTGAGAAAGACCCTTGGGCTGGGCGCCCCCTTCAATGCCGGCTAATGGTCCACTCTGGAGCCAGCAGCCCCGGCCAGCCCCAGCGCCAGCGCCCGTCCCCGGGGAGGCGGCTCACGTGGGTCTCCCCTGAAAGGTGAGCGAGGTTTGCAGGAGCTCCTGCCCCAGTTCCCGCTGCCTCCCGCTGGGGCCAAACTCGGCTGACAGCTCCCTGAAGGTGGCGCTCACGCGGCGGGCCCCGATGTGCCTGCGGTGGATGGCGTGCTTCCACTGGTGCCGCGCAGCTCGCGTGAGCACCAGCAGAGCGCGGCGGGGCAAGGGGACAGCCACCTCCACCTCCCAGCACGGAACAGACCTGCCGGGGGCCGTCGCACCTTCCGCCGGGGCCTGCGGGAAGCCGGACGGGGCCAGGCAGAGCAGCAGGCTGCCGGGCGCCTCCCGGGACATGGACAGCACGGTGGGGGACAGCAGGTTGAGGCTCACCAGCCGCTCCCCCCACAGCCAGGTGTCGTCCAGGTGCGGATCGATGGCCGAGCCCCGCTCCGGGCAGTAGTCCAGGTTACACTGCTCCACGGGCCGGAAGTCCTCCAGGACGGGGTAGAGGCCCATTCTCCGCACCACCTCCTGGCTGAAGCTGGGGAGGCCCCGGAAACCGGCGGTCTTTAGCTTCTGTTTCCGAAAGTTGACTTTGGGGCCGTAGTCCTGAAGGAGGAGAACAGAAAGGAAGTGGGAAACTGTCTGCGTTTGCAGCAATGGCGTCACACGCCAGGGATTTCGGACTTCACAGAGCTGACGTTCCGTCAGGAGGAGGCCGACAGCAAGGAGAGAAAGGTAAACAGCAACCAGCAGATGGCGGTCAATGCTGAGGAGGAAGACAAAGCGGGAGGGGGACGTCTCAGCCCAGGTACCCCAGGAAGCAGAGCTAGAGACAAGAGGCCCATGCACGGGTGGCGTCCCCAGGACGTGGCGCTGGGGAGTCGGGCAGGAGCCGAGCGAGGCAGGGCAGGCCAGCCCACGGCAGCGTTACCCATCTGGCCAACACTGGCTGCAACGGCGCTTCAGGACCACAGGGGAGAAGAGCCTCCACAGGACCCAGCAGCGGCTCCACTCCTAGCCTCACGCCCAAGAGAACTGAAAACACACGTCCACGCAGAAGTCTGTACTAGAACAGTCACAGCAGCGCTATTCACGACAGCCAAAAAGTAGAAACAACCCAAGTGTCCACCAGCAGATGAATGATGAACAAGGAGTGGTCCATCCATCCAATGGAATAATATTCAGCCACGAAAAGCAATGCAGCGTTGCTACAGGCTGCAAAGGGACGAACCCTGAGAACATTATGCTCAGTGAAAGATGCCTGGTACAAGGGGTCACATATGACATAATCCTAGTTATACGAATGTCCAGAAAAGGAAAATCCACAGAGACAGAAAGTACATTAGTGCTTGCTGGGAAATGAGGGAATGCAGAGTGACTGGTAATGGGTACACATTTCCTCTGGGGCGATGAGAATGTTCCAGAACTAGACAGTGGCGATAGTTGCACAACACTGTGAACACACTGAAAACCAAACCAGTGAATTATACACTTGAAATGGGTGGATTTTATGGTGGGTGGCTTCTATTTAAAAAACAAAACAAAGGCACCCTAGGGAGGAGCCTGTAGATACACCTCAGGTCTGTGGCCTGAGGGATGAGGGGGCATCTAGCCGCACCCCTGCTCCCTCGGGTCCCCACCTGGTGGAGGGTGGCTCCACCTGCTGGTGGAGTCTTTCCCCTTCCCTGTTCCGCATGGCTCAGTGCCGGGGCCCGCCGGCTCCTGCGGGCCACCCCAACTCCTCGGCAGCAGCAGGCAGAAAGGCTGGGGCAGGCGGGCCGCAGCCAGGAGACTCTGAGGAAGCCAGGAGGCGGGGGTGACTGCCTTGGGGACAGCAGACAGCAGCAGTGGAGACAAAGGTCGGGCTGGCGGCCAGCGCTGGGCCTTCTGCGGCATGGTAAGGCCTGTGTGTTTACGCTGAGACGCGAGGCCTGGCGGGCCTGTAACAGAGCAGTGACTCGATCCGACCAGATGTCGGTGGGATCACTTCCTCCCCTACTGAAACCAACTGAGGAGGGCCGAGGGCTGCCCAGGAAGTGCCAGAGGCAGGTGGTGGCAGCAGCAGGGTCGGGGTGTTCTCAGATTCAGGATATGTTTTGAAGGAATACAGAGCTGATGGGAATTACCAATGAAAGAGAGGAACATGGAAAGATCCAGGGTGTCTGGTCTGAGCAGGTGAAAGATGGAATTTGACGAGACGGAGCCACGGCTCAGCTTAGGGATGCCAGGGCTGGAGATACGAGCGCGGGAGCCCCAAACTCGCCGACGTGCGGGGCCGGGCCTCGCTGAGATCAGGAAGGAGTGTCTGGAGAAGAAAAAGGAGAGGCCTGAGGACTGAGCCCGAGAAGCGGCCGCTGGCTTTAGGCAGGAGGAGGGCGATGGAGGCAGCTTTTGAGTGGGTTAAGCGGCAGCAAGAAGAGAGGACCTGAAGAGAACAGAGGGCTCTTCTGAGAAGCCCTGCTGCAGAGATGAGCGGGCCAGAGCTTACTGGGAGGCCGGTGGGAAAGAGCCAGCCTTGAGGAGAGAAGGGGGCGACGCGGGACAAGGAGTTCCGAGGAGAGGGGCAGCACCCAGCGTGCAGCTGGAGTGGGGCTCGGGAAGAAGCCGGGCACAGGCGAGAAGGGAACGTCTGTAGATGCACCTGTTCCCTCAGAGAGGCCCGGTCGTCAGTGGGGAGTGAGGAGGGGAAGGAAAGGTTTGCAAGCAGGGCAGCAAAGCGAACGACCTGCCGAGTGGGAAGGGCCCGGCTCGGGATGGAGAGCCAGAGCCAGGGCGGCTGCCAGCACGGGGCGCGGGTGCTGGACCCGACCAGGGCTGGGGGCGAGCGGAAAGAGCCTGCCCAAGTGAGAGGAGAAACGGTGAGGGGCACCTGAGCGAGTGCCTGTACGACCTGGTCACAGGACTGAAGATGGGTGAGGACACGTGGCAGGAGGGGGAGGGAATGTGGGGAGGGGGCCGATGGCTGGTTCGCAGGTCCTGGAGGGGGCGAGGATTGCTGGGGATGAGGAACAGAAAAGGAGAGGAGCGGGCCCAGGGAGGAGGGGACCGTGATCCCCGCAAAGGGAAGGTTCAGGATCTGGAGGCCCAAGTTATCAGTAGGAAGAGGGCTGGGGAGACTAGAAACTGACGGGGAGAACTTTGGACAGGGGGGTAGGGGCATGGAGGGCAACTGGCAGCCTTCGAGAAACCCTCTGTGAGGGTCACCAGCACTAGGCCAGCTGGGGAGAGGGCAGAGAGAGCTGAGTGGCCATCTGCCTTTGAGCCCCGCCTCACGGGAAGGTGAGCAGGCCATGCCCAGGCCCCTGGCCCTGCCCCTTCCCAGTGCACCCCATTCAGCAGCCCTACCTGCACCCCCCACCCCCGCCCCACCCCGGTCGTCGAGCTTGTCGCCTAATGGCTCTGGGGAGTGGTGGGAGGTGGCTACAAAGGAAGGCCCTGAGAGGGAGGTGAGCAAAGGGGCTCTGGGGTCAGGAGCCCGGCACAGCCCCGTGGCGTGACTGCCCTCTCTGGCCCAGCTCTGGCCCAGCCTACCTGCTTCCTCCGCCCGGACTGTGAGAGCGTCCAGGGGTCGCGGTCCATCAGCCGTACCATCTCAGCTTCTTCCGCCGGGGTCACAAAGTCCTCAATCAGCGTCACGCCTGGGAAGGGGAAGGCCCAGCCTTCAAAGTCGGACTCCTCGGCCCCCACAGCCCAGCCGGTGTCGGCGTAGTAAATGAACCGGTGTGTTTTCTGCAAAAGAAAGACAGGGGTGGGGATTCCCTGGCGGTCCACTGGTTAGGATTCGGCGCTTTCACTGCGAGGGCCCCAGGTTCGATCCCTGGTCAGGGAACTAATATCCCGCATGCCACTTGGTGCAGCAAAAAAGAAAAAGACAGGGGACAAGCGTCCTGGAGCCACTGGAGCCCTTCCGCACACCGCACACACACGCCCCGAGAAGCAGCCCCACCCAGCAGTGCACCCTCCCCTGCAGCACTTTGGGAGGCAGCTGGAGTCGAGACGGAGGCGGGACCCCTGTCCAGGGCCACCTCCTGGGAAAGGCCCTCAGCCCCTGCCTTTCTCACTTTCCCATCTGTAAAAGGGAGGACAATACACAGAACCATTCTTTCGTCCTCCATTTTACAGATGAGGTGACTGAGGCTCAGCAAAGTTAAGGAACTAGCCCGAGGCTGCACAGCTGGGGCGCAGCCTCCGAGGCCGCACTGTTCCTGTGTCGCTGCTGGGCACTGTCTGCCCTCTCCAGGCTGGTGAGGGTTAAAGGGGAGGACTGTGTGAAGGCAGCCAGCCCTGACCAGGAGCTGGAGAAATCTGCTCCCCTAAAGCTGAGGCCACGGGCCTGCCCAGGAGGTGAGCAGCACATGCTGGGAGGCCAGAGGGAGAAGCCCTTTCCGGCCGCGGTGTGGGTGTCTCTGGGGCCTGCCCTACACTGTAGCAGCCACTGGCGCTGCCTGAATTTCCCATCAATAAAGAGCAAAACTGGGAGTTCCCTGGTGGTCTAGTGGTTAGGATTAGGTGCTTTCACCATCATGGATGGCCTCAGTTCAATCCCTGGTCAGGGAACTGAGATCCCGCAAGCTGAGTGGCACGGCCCCATACATACCTACGTACGTAAAATTTTGGGGAAAAACCCCACAAAAAACAGAGCAGAACTTGCCAGTCACCCAGAGGAGCGCCAGGCTGACAACCTCCTGTGGCAGGGCCTTCAGAATCTGCCTCTGGTTCTGAGCAGAGGCCACCCTTCTCCTGGGCCTCCAGCCAGTGACCCAGCACAGGCCTGGCCATTTCTGCCCAACGTGGGACTGCCTACGAGGCTGTCTTTGCGCCGGAGCTTCCGGTTGGGTTGGCCAGGACTTTGTCAGATCTACAGGGCAGTCTGAGGTGTTCCCTGACCAGAGAATTCTGCGTCCTCCCGCTTTATGTTCTACAGGCATCGCCAGCACCCACACCCCAACCCTGAACCACATGTCTCTGTCTCCTGGCACCTCACATGGGACACACGGAAAGTTCAGGAGTCATCCCGTACATTTCACTCGTCCCTCAGCCATCAGGTTAGGAAGATGCTACCCCCGCGGTGCCCTGAGCCTCCACACCTACGGCCATGGGCACAGTTCAGACCTTTGGCAAGGTCTGAAAAACTCTTTTTTAAGAAAGCTTTGGGAGTTTTTTTGTTTGTTTGTTTGTTTGTTTTTTGCGGTATGCGGGCCTCTCACTGTTGTGGCCCCTCCCATTGCGGAGCACAGGCTCCGGACGCGCAGGCTCAGCGGCCATGGCTCACGGGCCCAGCCGCTCCGCGGCACGTGGGATCTTCCCGGACCGGGGCACGAACCCGTGTCCCCCGCATCGGCAGGCGGACGCTCAACCACTGCGCCACCAGGGAAGCCCTTAAGAAAGTTTTTAACTGTGGTCAAGTATATACAACCACATATATGTTATACATTTAAAATTGATCCTCAGCCACATTTTAAGTGCACATTTCAGTGTGTTAAGTATATCACACTGTTGTACAACCAACCTCCAGAACTTTCTTGCAAAACTAAATCTACCCATTAACACCTCTCCCCCTCCCTTCCCCCCAGCCGCTGGCACCCACCATTCTTTTCTGTCTCCGTGAATTTGACTACTTTGGATGCTTTACATAAGTGGAGTCACACAGTATGTCTTCTGACGGGCTTATCTCACTCAGCATAACGTCCTCACGGTTCATCTGTGTGGTAGCACGTGCCAGACTTTCCTTTCTTCCTTTTTTAGGACTGAATAATATTCCACTGTACAGATGGACCACATTTTGTTCTTCCTTTCATCTGTCCGTGGACACTCGGGTGGCTTCCACCCTTTGGCTATCGTGAGTAACTCTGCTATGAACATGGGTGTACAGGTAATCTCTTCATGACCCTGCTTTCAATTCTTTTAGGACCATATCCAGAAGTGGGATTGCTGGGTCATACAGTAGCTCTACATTTAATTTTCTGAGGAACCGCCACTGTTTTTCACAGGACCTTCTGAGCTTTTATCACGGACACTGTGACAGTTTCTTCACTGGCTTCCCAGCCTCCTGTCCTTCCTATCCACCCCTCCCCTTCCCAGGATCTTTCTAAAATTCACAGGTAACTTCCTTTAAAACCCTCAAGAGCTCGCCATGGCCCTCAGAACAAGTCCCGCCTGCCTTCCATGGTCAGGCCCCACCGGCCTCATCTCCCTCACCTGAAGCGTCATCCACCTTCCCCAGGCCCTGGCCCCGCTCAAAGGCTCTGAGTCCTTTTCTGTTAATTCGTTGGAATGAGTTTCCTCCTTTGCCCGTTTCCGTCCAAGGCCTTCTGGGGCCCTGTGCCCTGGTTTTCAGCACCCCCTACTCTCTCCGTGTCGTCTAACCACGGGCCCGTGAAGCTCCCAGCCCCAGACACGGGGGGGCTACGTTTGCTGTCAGACTCCCCCCAGGTTCCAGAGGGGAGCTGTGGTCGGACTGCACCCACGTCCCACCCCTTTCCCACTCCAGGCCCACTGCTCAAAGCCCTCATCTCCTCACCCCGCAACGCCCCCATCGCCAGGGCCGCTGACACGGTTTGATCCGGAACCCGTCTTCACGGTCAACCCGGGCCTCAGTTTCCCCGGATGAAGAATGGAGTCGTGGGCGCGGCCTCTCCCAGCCCTCACCTGCGGGGGGTGCTGCCAGGGCGGGTCACCTCCGCGCTGCCGCTCGCAGATCAGACAGGTCCGGATACCCTTGCAGCCGCATTCCCGAAGTACCTCAGGGGCCGCCACCGCCGCAGCCGCCATCGCCGCGTCCTGCCATCCAGGACGCAGGCGCGGGGCCGCGGGCGCCGCTGGGAGTTGTAGTGCGGACGCGGGGCACGAGGTCCGCGCGGCCGCTTCCTTCCGGTCGTTGCCGCCGACGGATTCTCGCGGCGCCACCTCCTGGAATCGGACAACAGCTGGCGCCAGCACCGGATTCGCGCGCCGCCGATCAGGTCCCCGCGGGCCGCGCCTCCTCGCCATGGGCCCCCTCTCGGCGCGGCTGCTGATCCAGCGGGGGCGACCCAAGAGCGGCCGGCTGGGGAAGATCCGGAGTCTGGAGTAAGGGCCGGGGCCACACCGCCCTCCACCAGGGCCTGGGTCGGCGGACGGTCGGGAAGAAAGCCTGGGACCCTTCCTCTCTCCCTGCCCGACCCCGTCGGTTCGACAGTCTTTAATCATTCGGGACAAACGCCGTTCTCTCGTTATGAGATGGGTCGGGTAGGCCCGGAGCGGCATTACCTCAGAAGAGGGACCGGGCTGCTAGGGAGACAGTCTTGCAGAAAGAACATGGAGCAACCTGTTGAGAGAATTACAGAGGACTGGGGATCACAAAAAGCCCCCCCTAGAGGATCAGGAAAAGCATCCTGAAGGGGGCCAGCTGCCCCAAGTTATAAAGTAGGGACAAGGTTAAAGTTGCGGATCGGCTATGCACGCAGGAGAAATGTCAGG
>RJWK010043124.1:0-18877 GCA_004363435.1 Platanista minor
GCGTCCGGAGCCTGTGCTCCGCAACGGGAGAGGCCACAACAGTGAGAGGCCCGCGTACCGCAAAAAAAAAAAAAAGATGATCATCCACCAAAAACAATTTGGGTTTGTTCTGGGAAGCAGGGTTGGTTTAACATTCGAAAATGAATCAATGTCATTCACTACATCAACACAATAAAAGAGGAAAAAAACCACGATCATATCAATAGATGTATAAAATACATTTTAAAAAGTTCATTACCAGTCTGAGAAAAAAAAAATAACTCTTTACAAATTAGAAATGGAAAAGTAACGCAGCATTGTCACTGCTTTACCCTTACCCCAACTGTGACCCTCCCTCTAGGGTTCTTTTTTCCTACCCTGGGAGGAGAGTAAGTCAGAGATGCTGGAGGGTTGATGTTTACGAAGCAGCCCTAGCCCCTGGTGGATGGGGAGAAGGGGAGTAAATAAATACTCTGGAGTCCTAGCCCCTCTGACCAGGGAAACTCTGAGGTATGCCCTCCACGCCTCTCAAATTCCCCAGGGCGAGGAGCTCCAGCTGCCCCCGTGCTAACTGGCTGACCCTGCAGCCGGGATTGGTCTCTCTGTCCGTGCAGCTCCTTCCTCCCCCAGATTCTGCTCCATCAACTCCAGCCAGCCTGTCTCGCTCTGGCTGCTCCGCTCTGGGCACCTCCGGCCTCCACCAAGGTGCCCTCCCAGAGCTGTGGCCTGCAACGTCTGCAGGCAGTGAGCTGGGTGGTCACAGGCTCGCCTCACCATTCCCCTACGTGGAAGTCAGTGAAGACCACCAAAGGAGAACCAGCAAATGCCCTGCCTCGGGGCTGCAGGCGTGGGAAGCTGCAGGCAAACTCTCTAGGACCACACTGTGCTGTCTGGTTGGTTAGGGGAACATCACTGCCTTCCTCTGCATGGTCCTAAGTTGGAGGTGAAAATTAGGGAAACTGTCAGTTATTAACCAAGTCCTGGACATTTGGGGCCAAGTGTCATAGGGATTATGGTTTGGCCTCCTGGACTGGTTGCTAGAGGGAGTGGTCTTACTCCCCGGGCTGGTGCCTGCAGGCCGTGGGTTGGAGTTCTGTCTTCATACATAGACAGGCCCTGGCCTGTTCGTATATCCCGTCCCTCGCCTCTGAGTGCTGCCTCTCGAGTAATGTCTGAATACCGTCATTTTGGATGTTTTGCTCAGTGTTTTAAGGTTTTCTGCAGGGCATGAACCCCAGCTCTGCTGGTCTACCTTGGCTGGAAGCAGCAGTCTCAGCCTTCCCGAGGGAGTCTGGGATCATTGTCGCTCTGTCATCTGCCTGTTTGCTTTGCCTGCATCGTCCTCTCCCATGTCCTCAGCCTCTTGGTTCAGATCTTCGTCTCCTTCGCTTTTTGTCACTGGTCCATGGCAGCCAGACACCCCTCCATCCCCCGCAGTCTCTGTTTGGGATCCTGTCATGGCTAGAAGGAGCTCCTGCAGACGACACAGCAGCACACGCCGCACCAGCCACGCCAGGAGCTTCTCACCACCATCTGACCTTTGCCCCAATCCTAAGGCTCTGATCCGGCCCTGAACCATGGCAGGATTCCTGCTGCTTTGATTGGACTCACCTGGGCATCCATCCAGGGCAGCTTCTGTACCAGGTGAGATGCCCCCAACCCTTCATCTTGGTGAGAAGAACTCTGCCCAGGGTCAGACGCCCCTCCCCAGGTGGAAGGTGGTTTTAGGGGGATGATCTTCAGAGCCTGGGAAAATGTCTGTTTCCCTTGTATGCTGTCATGTGTTGGATTGAGTCATTCGATTTTTAAAAGTGTTTTTAGCTTTCTGATGATACAATTCATTGAATTTTCACTAATGGAGCACACCTATGTAGCCAACACCGAAATCAAAAACAGAACACTGAAACTGTATTTTCTTCATATTTTACTTGGCGGTCTCTGCTCTCAGCTGTCGGAAGCTCCCTGAGGGCAGGACCACACCTTGTTCCTCACTTCTGAGTCTTCAGGGTCCCTTCGAGTGCCAGCCCCACACGAGGGGCCCAGTTTGTCGAATACATTTGCGGACTGCAAAGGAGGATGTGGAGCCGTGCTCTTACTGGAAAGAAATGGAACCACATCTGTAAAAAAATGAAATTCCTTCTCCTTGGCTGTTACTAATCTCTTTCTCCCACGTATGTTAATACACAACAGAGCTCAGTAAAATTACTGAAAGTAAATTGAAAGTTATTGAAAGTAAGTTCAAATAACACGACACAAACAACACAACTTCTTTCTCTGCATTGTACCTGTGAGCAGAGCCGTCCGGCCCCTCCCGTGCTGGCAGACGCTGGCAGGTAGTCAGGATGGTGTGAACAGCTGTGTGGGTTGGCACATGTGTTTGGCGCAGAAAAGGCACTGAGGCTGGCAATACCCACCGCTGTCTGACAAGCCGAGCGACGAGAATCTGCTTCCGTTCCTCTTGGACCAGCTGGCGAGGGGGCGTTAGAGCCTGGGCACCCCCTCACCCCGGGTCTGGGTCCCTGTGAACATGGTGCGGCCGGGTCAAGCCAGGCGCTCATGACCTTGGGTTTATCTTTGAGAGACTTAAACGTGCAGAACCTGTGGCCTCTTTGCTCACCTGCAAACTTGGGAAAATGTGCTGGGTGATGATATTATCCCAAGGGCTGGACACACACCAGGTGATCAGGGCTGGAGGTGGGTGAGTATCCCCTTTGCTGCAGAGAAGAAGCATGAGAGGTGGCCCAAGGGCAGGGCCCTGCACTCTCTTACAGAGGAGAAGGGACTCGGAGGAGTAACCAGCCTTCCTGCCATCACCTGGTCACTGCAGCAGCTGCTGAGTCCTGTCCTTTCTTTTCCTCTTTTAAAAGTTTTACTGACGTATAGATGATTTACAACGTGGTGTTAATGTCTGCTGTACAGCAAAGTGATTCAGTTATACATATATATGTATTCTTTTTCATATTCCTTTCCATTATGGTTTATCACAGGATATTGAATACAGTTCCCTGTACTATACAGTAGGACCGTTGTGGTTTATGCATCCTATATACACTAGCTTGCATCTGCTAACCCCAAACTCCCAATCCACCCCTCCCCCACCCCCCGAGTCCCTTCCTTTCATAAAGGCTGTCCTAGTTCATGCTCTCAGGAGGAAGAACCCAGCTAGAACCTGGTTTATCTTGCGAAGGAGACACAGAAAGGCTGTCACAGGTGAGAAGAAGCAACACCCCTTTATTAACTAAGGAGATGGGGCAGAGGGCCTCCAAAGGGCACCCCACTGGATGTGAGGGTGCGTGGAGGTGGGGCGGAGGGGTGGGAGAAAACGCCCTGGGGGCGGGCAGTTGCGTGATGTGTGAGTTGTTCCAAACCCTTCGAGCTTTCTTCCAGGGCCCTGGAATCCTTGGGCTCATTGTGAAATTTGGATCTGGGACAATTTGCTCTAAAGGGGGGAGTCTGGCATAAATCAGTCATTATTATTAACAAACACTTGGTGAATGCCAACTGTATGCTTAATGCTGAAATAAAGCTTTTCTTTGCTTCTTTTTCTCTTAGGTTAAATTACCAAGTCAAAGGGAAGGTCCTCAGCTCCTTGTTACCCAGAGGAGGCCCTTTCCTAGTCCTCTTGGCCCTACATTTTTAGGTCTTTGAAGCCCTGGGAGCATTTTCCAAGGGTCTTTTCTCTTTTAAGAGAACATTCCAGAATATCGTTAAGTGCTGACTTTAAACTCTTCACCCATTTCATTATCGAAAGAATGGATTTCAGAGAGAAATGTAAGTGTCTTCGGACGTCCAACCTGCTCTTAGGGGATGACTAACTGCAGAGCTGCCAGGCCTTCATGCTATGTGGCCTCCAGTGGGTCTGCTTCTAAATGATGGCTCTTGAATTACATGGATGAATCTTTAAAATATAGAGTAGAAAGAGCTGCGTTTATTTTAGTAGGTTTCTCCCCATAATGTCCATCTGCCTATTTCCCTGTCTGTACACTTGATCTCATACGGGAAGCAAGGAAAAATGTGGCTTCTCGAAAGAAAGCGTGCAAAAGAGTTTTGAGAAAGGCCCCTTCCTTTATTTCCCATACGAGAATTGGCATTGAAAAACCAGACAGGACCATTTTTTAAGCAATAAGTGGGTCTTTCAAACGACTGTGATCCCCATTGGAGAAGATGGGGTCAGGGTTGGAAAGACCATCAGAGGTGCCCAACCCCAGAAAGACGAGGTGGATCAAGAGCTTGAGCGTCTTCACGATGATTTTCATCTCAGGATCTGTAAACACCTTGTAAACAGATGTTCAACGAAGACTTAGCTGCCAGTGTACAAAATAGAGGCCAGAGGCAACTGGAGAGTTCTGGGGACTCTGGTCGCGAGACACCCCCATTTCTCTCGCTGCCCCTCGGCACATCAGCCTGTCCCTAACCTCAGGCCGCGGGCACTGCCCCCTGTTGATGTAACCTAAGGCATCAGCTCAGATGCCTTCCTGGCCGGCCTAGCAAGGTGCTGGAAAGTTTACCATCAAAGAATCGTTGATTTACTCGTTCCTTTGTTGAACAAATCCTTCCTCTGTGCCTGTATCAGGCGCTAGACTAGAACGGCCCGACCTCAGCCCGTACCGCGTGAGTTGCTGGTACATCTTATCTCCCGAGGGCACATCCAACATCACTAACAGGTCATCTGCTGTTTCGTGGAGACCCAAGGTGCTGGCAGCCTCCCCAGATACCACCACCACGTTTATGTCACTGCCCTGCTGGGAATTCCTCAAGACCTTCCCTCTCTGTGAGATGAAGCTTGTGGTCTCCAGTGTGGCCTCAGAGCCCCCAGGGCCTGGCCCTGCCCCCTCCCACTCCCTCAGAGCAGCTGCCCTTTGCTCTCTGCCCCCAGCCGTGTGAACTTTCCCCCAGCTCCCACAAAGTTCCAAGTTCCTTCTGACTTTAGGATCTTCGAACTCGCTGTTCTTCTGACTCGAATCGTCCCTGCTTGTCCCATCACACCATTTACCTGGTTAAGACCTCTTCGTTCCTGAGATCTCAGCGCAGATGGCACTTCCTCCAGAAGCTTCCCCGCGCGTCAGTTCCCCGCCTGGTCCAGGCCAAGCATCCCTTCTCCTCAGCTTCCTGGGAGACCGTCCTGTCCCTCCAGCACCGAGTATGGTTGACAATCACGTTCACGTCTGTGGTCTGTGCTATCAACACCTGTCCCCCACAGACCCTCACGCTGCGTTGCCTCATCATGTTATCTGGGAGCAGAGTTGGGTGCCCGGCGCTTAGTAGGTGCTCGATCAAAACGGATTGAACATGTGAGTATGAACAGACACAGGAGAAAATCTGTTCCTCGCTGTTTTCCAGGCTGAACATTAGGAGTAAAAACTGAAATACAGTAGCAAGAGCAAAACCTCTGGAGTCACAGGTGGGGAAGAGACAGGGCCCTCGCTTCGCCCACCAGCCGTGTGGCCCTGGCTGGGGACCCGTCGTGCACAAAGCGAGCCGCGCAGCAGGAACATGGGGGGCATTTCACACGTGGTCTCTCAACGGACCCTCACGACGATACTGTCATTTGATGTTGTTTCCATCCTGCAGACGAGCACAGTGAGAGACTGAGAGTCCAAGTAGCTGACTTAATTAGTGGCAGAGAAAGGAGTCAGCCTTGTGTCTCTCCAGTGACAGTGCCCGGGCTCTTGCCCATTCCTGATGCTGCTCAAGGACGTCGAGCTTTGGTTTCCTGGCTTTGCAGTGAGAGGACGCTCTTGTACGTGACTCGAACACAAGCACGTGTCTCACCGTCTTCTGTTCCCGTTAGGTCTCTGCACCCACGTCACCACCATCAGCTAATCCCAGTGCTCGGCCAGGGCGAACACTTCTAGGGTTTGCTGCGATGCAATCGTAAATTTGTCGTGTTCGCCATTTTCCCATTAACGTCAGTGAGGCTTTCCTGCACCACGAAGCAGCCCAAATGCGGTGGCTGAAAACAACTGTTATTCACCGTTTCTCACAGTTCTGTGGTCAGCAGGCAGCTTCTTGGCCGTGTCACCTGGGCTCACCCACGTGGCTCATTCTGCACTGGGAGGTTGGACTAGCTGGAGGGTCCCAGGGGACCTTACACAGGTGTCTAGCCAGCAGTGCTGGCTGGGGGCTGGGAACCTTCGACCTCAGCCCTCCAGGGCCCTGGAGGTGACGGCAGAGGGGCTGGGCTTCCTGGAGCCCTGGAGTCTCCTGGCATCACCTCCGCCACCTCCTGCCAGTCACAAGGCAGCCCAAATTCCCAGGAAATAAAATAGATGCCTACCCAGCCCCTTGAAGGGGGAGGGCCACAGTCTCACTGCAAAGGAGGGGGAGGAATGGTTGTGAACATCTTTGGAAAAAAAAAACCCTCACAACATACAATGCAATGTGACACAGTGACTAAAAGTAATATTTACAGGGCCCTTGCCATCAGTGTAAGAAAAACCTTATGAAAAATAGGGCATGATGGTATGTAGTATTATCATAGCAAAGCTTAGAAGGAACAAAAATGTAGAGACTGATGTGCAAAATAAAAGAATAAAAGCAAACAGATTGGAGAGGAAGAGGCCAGAGCATGACCTTGAAGGCACCTCCAGGGTCTGCAGTGGGGCGGGCACGTAGGGGGAGCCTCCTGGGGCTGCCATGGGGGTGGCAGCCCACAGGCTGGGCGTGGAGACTCCTGAGGTCCCAGCAGCAGGACTGGAAGAAAGTGAGCCTGAGAGTGTGGGTGAGGACCCCTCAGCGGGAGGGGCTTCTCCCTTGGGTAGGAACCCAGATCTCAGCTTAATAAAAAGGTGACTAATGCCTTTCAGGCTCTCCGGGGCCGACTGTTCTCCAATGAAACGAAGACCTTCTTTAGGGCCTCTGCTCCAGGCTTATCCTGTCTTTGCAGGATCTTTGGGCTTTAGTGCCGAGAATACCAGCCACCAGTGTGCTCACAGCATCCCACCCAAGGGCCTGGGCCAAGGGGCCTTTGCTTTAGCCAGAACTTTTCACTGGATATAGGACATATTTTTTTGAAATGTCATACTTTAGCTTTAATACTTTTGTAAGTTTGACATTCTACTCTTTCATAACTCTGATTGCTTTAATGAAATAATAATGTTTTCCGTTTCTACCAAATAATGACTTTCCAGGAAGACCATTCAGCGTATTCCTTAGGGTCTTCACATGCCCCCAAGCTTGAGTATCTGGGGCTGAGAAACACAGATACGGCAGAATCTCTGGCTTGACGGGTGAGGGACCGAGGCGACGAGGTCGGGTGACTGTCCTCAGTCTGGGAGTGACGCAGCGACCGTGGGCTGGACGTCCCACCCTCACAGACGCTGGTGCTGGGGTCCCGCTCAGCCTCGGACTGGGGTTTGGTTTGGAGAAAGGAGGCAAGTGGTAATATCTTCCAGATGTCAAGAAGATGGCGTTACCTCTGCAAGTCAATTGCTCATGATAACGAAGGGGTTGGGAGAGGCAAGGAGTAATTAAAGCTTCTGAGTGAGGCAGAAGTTCAGGTTTAGCAAGTTAATGACATTGGCGGCGCCGAGGAGGACGGGGAGCTCCAAAGCCTCTACCGCCTACTCTTTTTGAGAAGAACGTGGTTATGGTGACTGTGTTTTATAAACCAAAAACATGGCCTGACGAAGGAATCAAAAACATGCTTAGTAAAACACCACTCTTGATTTCAGAATTTCCTTTTTATAAGCCTGAGCAAAGGGAAGAAATAACTATATACTTACACATTTTTAACGGCCTTTGGAAAAGAACAAAAGTACCAACGTTTGGGACTCTCCCAAAAATCTGACTTATAAATATGCCTCCAGAGAGAAAAAAGGGTGTTTTTGCTGGGCTGTATACCTGAATTTGTGCGTTTTAGAAGTTTCCATTTGGCTACATACTTGCTCCCTCGATCAAATCACTGAACCCCCGTGGGTCAGTTCTCGTGTCCAGAAAATGATAGAATTACAGAAATTGCTATGGACCTTTTGAAATTCTATGACTCTATACCTGCCTCAAGCACTTCCTTTCAAAGGTGCTTGTCATATTTTATTTAACAAATTGGTTTAGTGGTTGGTAGAAGGGTGGCTGGAGGGACAGGTGTTTGCACCTCCGCTTGCTATGGCCCCTGAGAACGTCATCTGCTGAAGGCAGAGCCTAGTGCCTTGTTCTCACAGCTGGGTTCTCCGTGACTAGAGGGGGGATGGCTATTGGACGGATGGATGGATGGATGTGTCCATATCTATTGTTAGGTATGTTCATTCAGGAAATGGTTTTTCTTTTCTGGAAGAGCATATCATTTTATTAAAATACTTTGTAAAGTTTTCAAACTGGATAGTAATAAACACCCTTACGGGGTGAAATTTATACAACAAACTAACATACGCTGATATTCATTTCAACATAAAGTGATAAAATAAAATCTCAAAGAAAATATGGAATTTTGTGAAATCTTGGTAGGCCGCTAACTGAAATACTTTAAACAGCGTTACTGATTCACACGTCGTAAAGTTCACCCAATTAAAGTGTACAATTCAATGGTCTTTAATAGACTTACAGAGTGGCTCAAACATCACAATAATTTAAGAACATTTTTTCACTCTAAGAAGAAAGTTTTTGCCCATTAGCAGTCATTTTCCTTCTCGCCTCACCTCCCAGCCCGACTCCCCAGTCCTAGGCAATCACTAATCTACTTTCTTTCTCTATAAATTTACCTACTCTGAGCATTTCATGTAAAGCAGAATTGAAAAAACAAAACTTATAGTAGCATAATCTCAATTTTGATATATCCAATCTATCCTTATGGATATTTATACCTACCCCCACAATGAAGGAAGCAGACCTAAATATTAAAGTTGATTATCTTCAATTACTATACTTATCTTTATTTTCCAGCTTTCTGCCTGATCATGTGTTAGTTCTCTGTCAAAAGTTGGTTTTTCTGAATTTTTAAAGTTTTTAGAACATTTAGGTCACATTAACGATGCTACGAATGATTGTAAAGGGAACATAGGAACCCATTTTTATGAGGGAATGAAGTATGAGAATCGGGTTGAAATGTTTCTACGTAACAACGAACATTTTTCAAATGAGCAGTTTTGACTTTTAGTCTGTAGTTTTCCCAATCTTTTATTATCAGTTTTATTTCAGCTTATGTACAATATGGTTTGTGAGAGACTTTGAAATCCTCTCTGGAGTGAAGCCCAATATAAACATATTGGCTAATAACATAAGAATTGATGAATTTAACGCCGATGCGTTAGCTAGAGACGGACGGGAGAGGAAAACCATTCGGAATTGAAATCCGTAGCTAGATACATCCTCTTGCCTTTTCTGATTTGCTAGCAAGGAGAAACGCACACTGATTTGGACTCTGCTTTCTTTTCTTGCTTCCTTTGGGATGCTCCTTGTATGTAAGGAAACGTGTCAAATTTGGGAACTAGAAAAACTATATCAGAGTTATGCAGTGTTTATTAAAAATGTGAGTCTTACTGGATCAAAAGCTCTAGGGGCAACATCTGGGAATTTATCCAGAACTGCTCCCCTAGGTACCCTGAGTGGACTCAGAAGCTCAGAGCCCCAGACGGAAGCCGAGGGGAGAGCAGGGGCCTTATAGTCTGGTAGACACAGGGTCCCACCAGCCACTTTCCCCAGGTGGAGACTCAGGTGGACCGATCACTGCAACTTGGCAATCAAGAGTTTCTAGACTGTTCCTGGAGAGGCTTCCCTGTCCCTCAGCCAGAACCCACCCCTATAACTGCCTCCCCTTCCCCCCACCACAAGCTCAAAGCCCGAAGAAGGGGGCCCCAGAGACTGGGATTTTACCAACATGGATAAAGTGTTCTTGTGTAAAAACCCACCAAGAGACTGCAAACCTACTTCATGGCCCAGGTCCCTGGTGGGGCTACTCGGAGGCCAGAGTAACTTTCTCTCTGAGGTTCACTTTCCCAGGAAGGCCGTCCTCTGCACCAGCTCGCATCTAACTGCGGTCACTCTGGGGCCTTTCTGCCACAGATGAGGTCTCATCAAGAACACCATTTCAAGGGTTTCCCTTGTCTCAGGCTTGGTCTTGGAGAGAAATATTTCATTCCCAGGGGCAAACACAGAACACAGTTTAACATAAATTGTTTGCAAAAGTGAAAAATGTGAGCTTGGACGTTCCTTATGATATGGTTTATATTCAATGTACGTTTTCTGATAAAATTATGGTTAAAGGGGGAAATAATTTGAACTACAATTGATAATTTGGTACCTTCCATCCCTCTCTTAGGTTTGTGCATCCGGAAAAAAACAATAGCTTCTTTATCAAGAGAAAGAATCTGCGGGCAATCTCGGATTGCAAATTCATGAGTGAGCGGTGTGTGTACGTGTGCGTGTGCGTGTGTGTGTGTGTGTGTGTGTGTGTGTGTGATTCCAAAGATTCTTTCTCACTCTCATGCTTTCCACAACCCATCAATGACTAGATTATCAACAGGGATTCCCTTCTGTTTCCATAAAAAAATAAGTTTTATGCCAAGCAGATAGGATTTATCCTCCTCGAGGTACAGAAAACAAAGAGGCTTCAGGATGATTCTTTGCTATGCGGATCCCCTCCCATCTCCAGAAACACCCTCCTCCCCTGCAAACGCACCATTTATTCTGTTCATGGCAGTGAAGGCAGTTAGTGTGAGCTGTGTGTCTGTGTGGTGTGTGTGTGTTCTATAAGCATCCTAAAATTAATAAGTTCTAGGAAACCAAGATTTCTGGGGTCTTCCAGGACCTGGTCGCTGACTCAGATGGCACCCAAGTTAGTCAGTCTTTCTAATCCACTCTTGGGTGGCGGCAGCCAAGGGAGTTGGAAGAAACGGGCTGTGGTCTGGTCACGCACCCAGTGCCCGGAGAGGGGGTCCCCCAGCCAGCCCCCCACAGCTGGTGCTGCCGAACCCCCGATTGGCAGATCCCTTTAGAGCCACAAGCCCTGCGTCACCTCTGAAGGTCTGACCTGTCACATGCAGCCACAGAGCCTCGGGCCCGAGACTACATAACAGGGTTACCCTGGGGCCCAGACTGTTCATTCCCAGGAGAAATTCCGTGTGTCCCCACCTCCCGCCCTATGCAGGGGTGCTGTTCCCACTGCTGTGGATAAAACTTAATAGAGGGAGAAGTTCTCACATTCACAGAAGGATTTACTGGAAGGCATGTTCCTAAGTGTTTGATCCATTTTCAAACTGGTCTGCCTGCCAAGCCTGTGACACGTACCTCGAGAGGGGATCCAGCCCAGCCAAAGTGATGCAGCATCCCTCCTCCTCCAATCCTCTTCCCCAACATTTCGACATCCTTGAACTCAGGATGCAACTGCCCATCAATGGCGTGTTACAGCTTCACTGGCAGCATATTTCCATTCTTTACAAAACATAAAGTGCCGGTGTGTCTTTCATCCCCGTGAAAGATGACGCGGAATCTTAGCTTCGATAAAAATTGCACCGCAGTCACTTATTCAAAGCTTCGTATCTCAGAAGTCCAGGCGTGGGCTTTGAGGGGGCGCTGCCTCCTCTGGAAGGGAGATTTCTCTGCTCCTGGACGGAAGGACTCAGACCCGGCAGAGGACAGACAGGCAGCCGAGGCGGGTGTGGTGCCGGCGAGGAATGCCCGGCTGCTGACCTCAGGCCTCACCGTCATCCATACTCACAGATTCCCCGGGGGGCAGGGGCCCAGCCTGCAGCTCTGGGTGCACCCCAGGGCCCCCCCACCCCCGGCTGGCCTGGCAGACAGTCACGTGGCATCGTGTGTCCGTGTCCCCAGGATTCCCTGGCATGGGGTCTGTGCTCAGCCAGCGGGGATCATTTCTTTGAGTCTCGAAGTAGCCCTTTGAGGAATGTACTCCCAGCACTTCCTTTCATAGACCAGAGAACGAAGCCTTCAGGACTCAAGTTCTACCTGCGATGGTCATCCCTCGAGGGATGGAGGGATGCTGTGAGCCACAGTGCCACCCGGGCCCACGCTGCTGTTCCCAGTCTGCGGAGGCCATGGACACTAACAAGCTGACCGGGCAGGGGCCTTAGCCCAGCCTCGAGGGTGCCTGGGGCACTGTCTCACCCCTAGCCTCCCTCTGTGCTGTGAAACCCCCACCACTTAGGGCAGGGCAGCCCTGAGAAAGAATCCGATTAAATGAATTCACCCTAAATCATGGACAACTTTGGGGCGCTTACCCCAGAGTGCTTTGCATTAGTTAGCATCTTAAGAGTTGCGAGTGGGCATGAGGAGAAGAGAGTGATCCAGGGCAAAAGGGTGGGCTTGCTGTGGGCGATAGGGCAAGGCTCCCGGGTGGGTGACCTCAGGGGCCGGGGTCTGGCGGGTCCCTGTCACCTCTGTCCACTGGCCTGGGCTGTTTCCTAACACGTGCCCTGTGGCCCTTCCGGTCAGTGGGTGCAGAGCCAACCTGCGATCTCACGGAGGCAGTGCCCTGGGACAGGGGGACACTCACGATCCCCGCCACAGAGGCGTCCGCATTGGTGTCTCCAAAAGGCAGCTGAAGGAGACCCAGGCCGAGGATTCTCTCCGCTCAGACACTTCCGAGAGGGCGGCTCCCCAGCACGCACTGCTTCACCACTTCCTTCTCGTACTGGAAATAACCACCCCCCACCTCGGACTCTCCTTGCCTCAGCAGAGCTAGCAGCCAAGTCCTTTACTGGGGGCCCTTGTCCCCGGACGGGCGCACGAGGCAGGACAGAGCGGGGAGCGGAGGCCGGGCTCCCGAGAAACCCTTAGTGCCGTGCGCGCCGGGGCTGGGATGCCGCCGCAGCGGTAATGAGTTTAAAAGGGGGGAGTGCAGCTCCCCAGGGTTCCCTCCCTCCCCGGGAGTGACCGCCTCCTTGTCTGTTCCTCACCAACCCCCCCCCCCCCACATCCGGGACCTTTTTCCTTTTCTGAGAGCCTTGCTGGAGGCGTTCGTGTCTGCCTTCGTTCTCCCTGAAGTACGGCCCAGAGAAGGAAGAGCCCCTGCTCTGTAACAGGCCCAGGGGGACCCCGAGATCTCGCCTGTGCTCTTTACCCCGACGGACTGGCCTCCCGGTCGGTGGTCTGCTGTCCTTCCAGCCGTCCTGACTCAGCAGCTGTCACCCCTGCTGACACCTCCCCCTCCCCCACTTCGCCTCAGCCCTACCCTCCCCAGGGACCGTGTCGTTATTTGATAAGATTTACTTGAGTTATTTATATTGCCACTAAAAGGTAGGTTCCACAAGGGCTCCAAGTTATTCCTGTTTTGTTCATCACTGTCGGCAGTGCCTGGCAGAAACTACGTTCGTGGACGAATTAGAAATTACAAAACTCCTGATCGTAAGCGTGCCCTTGGTGCATCAGCGCCAACGTTCACTTTTCTGTCCTGCGCCCGGTCCTTCCGGAGTCACCCGTTTACCCATGTGCTATAGGCGAACATGCTGAGCACAGGCCACCGGTGTGCTCAGCCGGGTGAGCAGGAGGCGGCGCAAGGGCAGCTCTCTGTGGCCCGAGGACCCCAGACCTCGTCCAGAAGGGAGGGGCAGGGGAGCCACGTGCAACCTGGAGATGGTCAGTGAGGCTGCCCGCCAAGCCGCGAGGACGATGGATGTGTCCTGTGCTTACGGGAGGGAAGAAAGGCCAAGGCATGGGTCCCCTGAAAGATGCCACTGGAATGACTCGGGCAGGAGAAGATGAGCGAGAGGATGGGCGGTGGGGACCAGCCGCATACGAGGGCCGTGGAGAGTGACAGCCACAGGGCGGGAGGGGGAAACCGGGAAGGAAAAGCATAAGAAAACATGACTCCACAGACCCTCGCTGCGACAGCAGAGTCGGTGACAGCGGCATTTCTGAGACAGGAGATACAGGAGATGGGGCGGTTTGGGAGGAGAGAAGGTCATTTCTGACTTGGACACCCTGAGTTGGCGAGGTGAGCAAGCCCCCTCTGGGGGTGGCAGGCGGGCACTGGAGATGGAGACCTAGCTCAAGAGAAGGGTCTGCGCTGGAGCCAGGAGTTGGGACTTTGAACTTGTAAATGGCAGCCGGAGCCTGGGGATCGCGTGGGAGGCCCAACGGTGTCTGCAGCCGAGGGGAAGCGGTCGGTGGGAGAGTAGGGGTTGGGGGGGGGGGATGTGGGATGGACAGCAGGGAGCTGACAGGGAAGAGGGCAGCCTGGGGCCACGGGTAGGGACCAGGCTGCAGAAACGCAGAGAAAAGAGAGAAGATTTAGCGACAGCGGCAGACCCACGAGGGGGTAGGCGAGTGGCTGAGACCCCACCGGCCCCTGTGCTCTGCAGTGACTCCTGAACGTTTCGTCTGTCTGTCCCCCATCAGCTCACAGGTGGTGGCTCACTGGGCACCTGCGTGTTGTCGCAGAGTGACGGGGCCCCTCCTGCGTGGCTGGGCAGGTGTGGGCAGTGGTCCTCAGCTGCGGACGGGGTCACGTGCCCAGGCCCCCCTTGTCTGCAGACAGCACCCCCGAGCTGTGTGGTGGTCACAGTTCTGGCCTCTGTGAACCCACCATACGGACCAGGTGGTCCTGAGATATCCCCATCCAAGGACAGTCTCTTAGTGACCTAGCAGCCACCACGCTCGCCTCCTCCCTGGGGCCTCCAGGGGCCACGGCCGGGCCCTCCCTGGGTCCTTCTGAGCACCTGGCACATCTGCTGTGGCCTGTGCAGCTGGGCAAAGGCCCCGGGCTTCCTGGCCTTTGGGGCTGATTTTCTTGGCATTCTCTTTGTTATTTCTTCCTCTTTATTCCCAGGGGAAGGCTGGGAACTGGAATGGGCACCCTGGCACCCACACGGCTGCTGCCCCAGAACCTTAGCCAGGGACAGAGGTTCAGCTCCAGGTCAGGTGCGAACTAAGTTCCCACCCCGGCTGCCGGCTGAAAGGAAGACCTTTCCCAGACCTCATTCCCTGCCCGCCTTGTACCTCCATTCCGTTCCCTGTAAAGCGAGCGAGGCCGTTTCTAAAGGCTCGTCCAGCACTGGGCCAGCTGGTGCTGCCCCGGGACAGGGTCCCGAGACTTAAGCCCGACGTCGTGTGTGCTCCCAAGGAGGCACCTTCCTAAAAGCTCACCCTAGAAATGGTCTCTGTGCTGCTTACTTTACCCCATAACTCTTCTCTCAAGTGCCTCTTGGGGAGACACGGGACGCTGGACAGAAATTCAATGAAGAACAAGAAACTTTTACAGCCAGGAGGAGATGGGACAGTGTGACTGACATCCTGGCGGGAGAGGCCCCCCTGCTGTCCTCGGCCCTGGTTTCAGATTCCCACCTGCCACCACCTGGCTGTGCGGCCAGGCTCATTACTAATCTCTGGAACAACCACTTCTGAGAATACCTTCCAGGGCTGCTATGAGGGCCAGCGACCCTGTGTGCAAAGTGACTCCACGCGTGTGAATACACTGAACTTCCCTGGACATCCATCGTCACCGCCAGGACTCAGACATGCCCCCTAAAACGTGACCTGGGAATATTCGAGTGGATGATGGACACAAGGACTGACACGAGCCCTCATTCTTCCCGCTTGTCCACTCGCCTCCCTGTCTCCTGCTCCTCGGTGCCCGGCCTTTCCTGGCCCCGCCCCATTGTGGCCACTTATCCCAGTGGTAACCAGTGTGAGGCTCATCAATTCTCTTCCTACGTTTGTCCTGGCTCGGAGGTGTGACGGGGCTGTTGACCAACCAGGAGCGAGGGCCAGGGGACAAGAATAGGAATTCTTCTTGGGCTTCCCTGGTAGCACAGTGGTTGAGAGTCCGCCTGCCAATGCAGGGGACACCGGTTTGTGCCCCGGTCCAGGAAGATCCCACATGCCGCGGAGCGGCTGGGCCCGTGAGCCATGGCCGCTGGGCCTGCGCATCCGGACCCTGTGCTACGCAACGGGAGAGGCCACAACAGTGAGAGGCCCACGTACCGCAAAAAAAGAAAAAAAAGAAAAAAGAATAGGAATTCTTTCTCAACATCCTCTTAAAAATTCTCTAACACAAATAATTTTTCTAGATTAACACTGAAATAAAAGTAGACTTTAAAAAAAATTCTCGCAGAACAGAACTATTCTGCCCGAGAATAGTTTCATAGCTTGAGAATCCCAGAGAATTTAGGTAAATGTATTATTTCTACCAGGAGTGTTTTCCTTCTCTCTCTGTAGATGAAGATGCTTTCATGTCCACCAGACAGCAGTAGAGCTGGATGGAACCATGCTGCTGTTGGTCAGAGAGCTGATGCCCTCCAGGGAGTGCATCTCCCTTCCCAGGGGGCCAGGCCACCCGTGCCAACCTGCCCCTCCACCTTCCACATTTTCTCCACCCCGTTGACTCATCTGGTAAGAATGTCTTTCTCTAGATTAGTCCATGTGTTGGTGAGTTGAACTAGAATCCAACTGCTCATCACATTGGCCTTGGAGATATGCCTTTCCTCCACTTTGATATCATTTCCAGGTTCTTGGCAGGGCGGTGGGGAGACCCCAGCCAACATCCTTATAGTTCACGTGGTTTATAACCCCGTTGCATACACAAGGCGTATGCAAACACCAATGGTATCCCTACTGTCTGTAGAGAGTGTGGATCTCTTACACACTCATATTTCATGAATCCTCCCTCGCAAGAACCTTGTAGACGGTGGGAACTGGCGTTTGTTTTTCCCCCCTGTGTGTCACTCGCTTTAGCTGCTTCACAGTTTTCGTCTCATCTAATCCTCCCTCTGTCCTGCAAGGGCCATATAATTTTCCTGGCTAACGTTACAGAAGTGCTGGAAGTCACCAAGGCTTAGCAAAAGCCAGACAGGTGCTGACAGCCTAATTCAAAGTTCGGTGAAACACCAACACTTCCAACTCTGAGTTCAGAGATTTCCAGCTACTCTCATGAAAACAGAACTAACAAATCCAGACAATACGTGAACAGGCCAGTGAGGCAGTAGATCAGAACCGGGAAGGTTGGGCCGTGTACAGGGAATCAAACCAAAACAAAGTTCAGCAAAGAGACTGTGATGATAAAAATTATCAGTGCAATGACTGGTATTTTAATGGTGCTATTACATCCCTTTTCCTCATAAGCATCTAGAAGGAGCTGAAATGGAAATGTTCATTTTGGATATATGTGGATTTGTCTGTTGGGTCCCTTTAACCAGTAACATTGTCTTAATTAATATTCCATTTTCTTCAAACCAAACTTCATTTGAGTTAGACAAAAATAAAATTCATTAGCATGAACTGGCCCTTCTTTGTCTCTCTGAGCCCAGCTTAATTTTGTCATTGGCCTGAGATCCCACCTTTCTGAGGTCGGAAACGCAGCCTCTTTCTCCCACAGTAATCCCGGGGCATCTAGAGGACAATGGCTCATTCCGCTGTCGGTGGGCAATGCCTAGGTCTTTCTCCCAGGCCCAGGGGCGCCCAGGTGGGGTCTGTCCCTATTATGCCACTAGCCTGGTGTGGCCTGGTCTGCCTGTAATTGGGGAAACTCTGGGAAGCCTTTCAACTCTACCCAGGATTTGCAAGGTCGGCTGATGGGATGCGAGGGTGACCCTGTGGACAGTTAAGGAGATGAAAGACAGCCACTCGGATTAAATGAGATTTAGGAAATAAAAGGATTAGCATGACACAAAAGCTAGATTTACGGTTTTATTTAGGCAGCACAGTGTGGCATGCGGGAAGCAGGACATCCAGAAAGAGATAAAAGAGACTAACTCGGGGGTCGCAGGGCAGCAAGGATGAGCAGGGTCCCCCCTGCTCATCCCCCCGAAAGCCTGCTAAATCTTCTGATAATTGAAAATGGGCCAGAAAGGGCTACTTTCCCATGGCTAAGTCTGGCTCCTCCACCAAGTAATAAGAAGAGATACAATGACCAGCCATCTCCCCGACTGGGGGTCGGGCCTCAAAAAAGCTTAGGATGCAGAAAGCTCATTTTATGGCAAAGTCTTATTCACAAATAGTTTCTATCAAGAGCAACAAAGCAAGTTTAAAATCGGGGGAGGTGGGAGAGTTAATATCATTTGTGGGGAGAAAAATCTCAAAGATCCCCCCTGCTGTTGATTATCTTGGCTCAGTATTTCTCTTCTCCCAAATTGTCGAAGCAGAAATCCTGAAGCTAGGAGGGGCACAGCATGTCTGGTCTAACCCCTCTGTGAGTGGGGTGCCCTGTCCAGCACCCTGACAGACGGCTGTCCCAGGGGCAGGGACCCTGCCGGCCGTGGGTCACCTTGTGCTTACAGACGACTGCCCTGCAAAGCAGAGTTTCTCCATCGTTCTCCTTTCATTTACCAAACTTCACCACCACTGGTCCCTGCTCTGCAAGATGGTGAAGCTGAGAGCAAATCCACTGTCTCACTTACACGACTGCCACTCAAACATCTGAAATTAGCCAGTAGGATGTCCTTAAATACCCGCTTCCTTGGTCGAACTCACCCCCCTTGGTAATGCGATGATTTGATTCCTGGCTCCTTCGTTGGGACAGTGCAAGGGAGGAGGGTGTTGTCATGAGCCTCCTGCACCCCATTCTCCATGCTGTGCCCAGAATCGCTGGGGGGATTTATCTCCCCGATCAGGTGTCTTCTAATCCCTGGATCACTGTGCCTGATAAAAAAAAAAACATCCCCTGAAGTTATATCCACACAGGGTCCTGTCCAGTGTGAGGCTACAAAACCTGACGCTGGGAACTGACCCAAAGAGCTGTAATTAGTAGACGTGACCACATCTACTCATTCGGTGATCACTGGACGTTGACGGGGCACCTGCTGGCTACCTGGTGTCTACCTGGTACTGGGAGGGGGTGATCCAGACTCGGTCACAGCCCTGGAGGAGCTCACAGTTCAGGACAGGGAATCGACACCAGCAGTCAGAATTAAACGTGCTACAAGCTATACGAGAGGGAAGTTCCGGAGATGGAATACCCGCATGCTCACAGGTAAACAGTGAGGATGAAACTTTCTCGGGAGGAGGGGATGTG
>RJWK010043125.1:0-18847 GCA_004363435.1 Platanista minor
AAAGAATAGGTTCTTTTAATGGAGACATAACCACATAGGGAGCTGGAGGGTCAGAGAGATGGAAGGAAATCTTTTAAGCTTTCATCTGCCACATAGAAGAGTATCATCAACCCTGTTGCTGTAACTCTTAGCAAAATAGGGAGTTCAGGTTAGGGATAGGGGCTGAAATCAGAGCTGCTGCCATCAGCACTTTGCGGCCCAGTCATCTAAAGTTTTACAAGGCTTTATCCCTCGAGCAGACACTCATTTGTGGATTGTCTAGGTCAACAATGGACAGAAAGTCATTTTTGTAAAGAATATCATAATCCTTCAATGCTAACCAAAGAATGCTCACGAAGAAACACTTGAATCAACTTTAGCTCCCTGAGAAACACTTCTGTGGGAGCGAAGCAGCAGCAGGACCCTCCAGGATACCCACAGCAGCGTGATGGATGAAAGCTGGTCCTGGGCCCAGCTGATCTTGGCCCCGCTGCTTTGCACACAGATGATGTTACACAAGCGCCTTGAGTCAGTGTGTAAGATCCCTTCTCCTTTTGTTCCACGTACAGAGTCAGCACACGCAGGGAGGATTCAGTGGATTCAGTGTCTGTCAGTAACACTTAACATGAGCAAATCACTTATTCAGCATCTCTGTGCAAGAGATTTAATTTTTCAATTACAGCTCGGAGTACGAGGGTCAGTTAGCCCCACAAGTCAGCTGAGAACAGGCATAAATAACAGAGAATGGATTCAGGACTCTGAGTATCCTGAGAGCATAGGAAAGGATCTTAAGATACTCAGGGGGGACCCTATATGAATAGAAGAAAGGCCAAGTTCGTGGGCAAGAAGCCAGAGACCCCGGAGACTATTTTTAATCCAGAAGAAGGACAGGAAGGAACAGGAACAAAACAAGGAGCTCACACAGGAGAAATGGAAAGCAAGAAGGAAGCGACTGTAATAAGCAAATGGAAAGACGGTGAGAAAAACAGATCTTAAAACTAAAATTGTATTCCTAACAGGGAAGCCAGGAACACCATAAGAAAAGGCTGAAAGAGAGAAGAGAACCCAAAGAGCAACAAGAGGACTACTCAATGGAAGTACTTTAAATGCCTGCATCTTATGAGGGTCAGTGTGGGTTGGTTGGTAACATTTTGCCTATGGCATTAGGTCATGAGTTCAAGTCCCACATCAGGATTTGGCCTAAAACCAAGTGCTGATTTTCCAGCAGCTCTGAAAGGCTGGAAGCACTTTCCATTCCTGGGCATATTAACTTTACTTTCCTTCTCTGCAACAAATTAAAAGTACCCCACGGGCTTCCCTGGTGGCGCAGTGGTTGGGAGTCCGCCTGCCAGTGCAGGGGACGCGGGTTCGTGCCCCGGTCCAGGAAGATCCCACATGCCGCGGAGCGGCTGGGCCCGTAAGCCATGGCCGCTGAGCCTGCGCGTCCGGAGCCTGTGCTCCGCAATGGGAGAGGCCACAACAGTGAGAGGTCCGTGTACCGCAAAAAAAAAAAAAAAAAAAAAAAAGTACCCCAAAGAAAGGGAGAATCAAAGCGAGTCAACAGCCATTATCTCAAAACAAAACAAAATCATACTGGAGAGGGAATAAGAAAATAAAGAGAAAGTAGGAAGTTTTCATATGCAAGATATTTACTGCATTTGTCTTTAGAATCCTGTGAGTATGGGATATTAGTTCCCACATCCCATCTATTGAGAGAAGCCATCTCTGCACTTTCAATGCACCAAGAATACTTCTAGTAACAGTGGTCATGGCAAAGGAAACACTACTCCTTGCTGAACATGAAGATATCATTAGGTAATCAGCAAATAGGAAGAAAAAAATATAGAAACGATTCCCACTGGGATGAGGGAAGAAAGGCAGGATTAATGAACAGACCATACGCCAATCACGCACTTAGGTGGTGAGGAGAAGAAAAGAAAAAAGAAAAAACACGGCCTTACGGTTAAATAACAATAAGAATATCCTTGTATTTGTATAATAATTTACATATTAAAAAGTACTTTTATATACATTAACTCATATGATCCTCACAAAACCCATGGGCAGAACGATTATCCCCATTTCACAGATGATGAAAGTGAAGATTTAGAAAGTCCTGTGACATTGTGAAAGTCACAACCTCGGGAGCAATTCAGCTCATTCCTAGTTTGGGGCCCAGGTACTGCATTAGCTAATCAACATGCAGCCCAGTGAGAAATTTTACCTTTACTTTAACTTGTGAAAACACAATTTACTCACATCCCAAATTATGCCCAACGAAGAATTACTAGCATAATGCTTACCAAGCAACTTTTAGAAAAATTGTTTCCTACCTTCCCATTTTTCAGGCAGAAATGGCAAATACAGGAGACAGAATACAGCCCGTCGTTAACTAGTACAATATTTTTAAAGCATAAAAATCAGAACACCGACAAATTAACTATACAGGAAAACTGAAGGAATTTGAAATGCGAAATACTGGAGCCCAGGCAATAATTAATCATCTTCCACTGTACAGGCAGCCAGACAGAGAAAACAGGACAATAGATATTACTTCTAATAAACAAGGATTACTAAACCCTGCCACGGCCCTTCCTCCCAGACGTGCAAAACGAGAAAGGGACGTCAGGAACATAAAGCCTCGCTAAGACCGTGTCTCCATCAAGCGGTCTGGATTCTACACAACCACAAGCGTCCAGGGCGGACCCACGCCTCTGCAAGTTTCCACCGTGGGGTTCAAAGAGGACCCAGATGGTGGGGTCCCGATGAGAGCCCCACCACTCAGTGAGGGAGGGCAGACCATACCCTAGGTTCTGCGCCAAGCACCTTACACACACAACTCACTCCTCACAGTAACTCTGTCCAGAGAGGATTGCTCATCTCCTCCCTTTCCAGGTGAGGATCTCGGGCTGAGAGAGGTTAAGTAACTTCAGAGCCCTATTTCACATAGCCACACATGGGGCAGAGGGCAGCTCTGGATTCACATCCGTCTGGCTCCAAAACATAGGTTACCTCCCTCAACTGGCGCTCCTGCTGGAAACACCCCTGAAAAGAATGAGCAAATAGGAGGTGCCATCTCCTACAAAGGCCCCCAGCCAGGATAAAGAACACCCCAGCCACGCCCTGATGGCTCTGGGCCCTGCTAATTCTTGGTTAGGTTGCAAAACAGATATGCTCATCAGATATGCTCATTGGGTTGTGTCATTAGGAGAAGTCAGCATTTGGATAGAAAACAGCAAATGTTTTCCCTGTGCTTCACAAACTAACCAAATGCTTCCAATTTCCTGAATTTTCTATTTGGGAGTATCCGTCACCTCAATAAAGAATTTCAAGGATTGCCATTTTAATTAGAAAAGTCATGACTGTAAAGCATTTTATTTTTAGCCAATGTCTAACCCAGTTTCAATTATTTTTACCTATATCCATTACATGTACTTTTGTTAGATAGAAATTGTCCGCAGATTCTAGCTCTGTCACCAGCAGTGACAGCATGAGAACAGCATCTGACTAGAAAAGAGCTGCTACCAAAAAAGTTGCCAAGGCCCTCAGTTGATATTACCTACCAAAGACATCCTACTTTTAGCAGAAACACTTTGTTTCTGGCCTTCAAATTATCTTTAGAATGATGAAGCTGGAAGGACTCAGCCTTGGCTTTGCTTTTATAAAAGATGAAAATGGGTACTAAAATTGGCAGGAAACAAAATAAAGGGGAAAAGTTGAACTGCTCAATTCCTTGCTGAAAGAGCAAACAAACAGAAAATGTCTGGGGGAGTTTACACGGGATGAGATTAACTGTGTGGAAATGAATTCAAATGAATGGACCACAGATGGCACAAACAATTAATTATACTAGAAAATGTAGGGTAATGATTCTGTGAGTGTAGGAGGACATACAGAACCAACAACCACACACCATCCCACTCCCAACCACCATCGTTATTATCTTTGGAAGTCAGTCACACACGGCATGACATAAAGGAGAAGACGGCTTTGAGGGACCAAGCTAGGCAGAAACCCCATTTATCAGACCACAATACACAGCCACAGTGGTGAAAAGGCACAGCTATTTCTACAGTGTTAAGCCCAAAGGATCAGCGGTAAATGACATGCCTCTCTCTCTGCACAAGACTAACTGGGCTTCCTCCAAGAAGGTGTCTTCTACCTAACGTAGTCTTGTCCTACCTTTATCCCTTCATTCCTCCCTCTATTTTTATCCTTTTTTAAATTGAAGACAGTTCCTAAACAGAAGAAAGTTAATCAATCACAATAACGACACAAGGGAAACCAAGCAAAACCTAACAAAGTCAGACTTGGATCAGTTATATAGAAGAGGCCATGAAATGTCATTAGAAAGATGCACCAAATCCTAAAAAATATGATATGAAAAGATATTTTAATTTATGGTGCCTGTGTGCCTATGTGTGTGTGTAAGAGAGAAAGACTGAAATTGTGGAAGTGATAAACGAAGGAAGAATTAGATCTTATCAAATTTTTTCTTCTGTACAAGTGGAGTCAGCAATCAGAGTGAGCCTCTAAGAGCACTGATGCCAGCAGCCAGGATAAACAGCTTCAGAAAGGGTTTAAAGACGTTGAGTGGGAAGACGGAAAAGGACCAGGACACCTAACCATAAAATTTCTTGCGTCCCTAACAACACAATTATAAGTGTAACTGCTCTTGTCTAAAACACAACTCTGCAATCATAGTCCTGTGGGTTCCATATTTATTCTCTCTCCACGGCGTACAGATTCAATCTGTTTAGTTTGTAAGGAAACAGAAGACTTTAGAAGGAAAAGAAAAGAAAACAAAACAAAACCAGAAACCACCAGCTCTCCAAAGTGCTCTGGAATCTGAGAAGCAAGCAGTGCTTGCTGACCCGTTCATGAGCCTGAACTGAGATTCGTCTCTGGGCAGGACACAGCAGGCATGCCTGGGTCTGGTCTGCAGGGCCTGCTGACAGGAAAGAAGGCATTGGCTAGTGTTTACATGGAGCAAGACTGCCTTGAAGTCCCCAGGACATTTCATGCAGTAAGAAGAGGATGGCTCTGACCCCAGAAAGCCAGAAGGCTTTTGACCTGCCCTTTGAAACCAGGGCGGTTAAGATCCACGCCTGCCAGGCCTCCTCTCGTCACCCTCCACTCCCACCACTGTCCCGCCTCTCCCTGCACTCTCCCCCGTCCACCCTCTTTGTTCCGCTGCCCCAGTTTCATCTGGATCCTCATTCCTTTCCTCACTTCATGACCACTGTTGCCTCCTCCCCTAGTCCGGCTCCTTCCCTATGCATCCACCCGTCAGCTGTCAGTCATCTTTCTCAAATGCAAATCTGACCACCCCACTCTGCTGAAGCCCCTTTAGTGCTGACTACAGAGCAATGAGGACCAAGCAGGTTCTACAGCTTAGCACAGACATGGCTCCAGTCTTGCTCTCTGGCCTCCTTTGCCATCAGTCCCCCTTCCCCCTTCCCCAGGCTGAGCCTCACAGGGCTCTCATCTCTGTCCCCCATGCTTTTCCCCGCGCTCTGCTCTCTGACTGGAATGCCTTTCTCCAGTGCCCCACACACCCTCATTTAACTCCTATCATCCGTCAATGCTCCATTAAAGGGCCCTTCCTCCATGCAGCCTTCCCGGAGTGCCCACTCCCCACTCCCATCTGATTTATATGCCACCCTTTGGGGCTCCCCTAACACCCCAGTGCAGATCTCTCACACAGCACTGATCACACCTACCACAATATATGGTAATTAGCTTACGTTCCTGTCTCCCCTACTACCTGAAATTTCCTTAAGAACAAGGGGTATCTTGCTTTACTTTGGATTCCCAAGATTTAACGTGGTGTCTGGCATAAAGTAGGCTGCTGATGAATAAATGAATCCTATCGAAGGTGAGGTTAGCAGACTTAAATGCAGATGACAGAACCATACAGAGATAGGCCACAGCAGCGAGGGAGTTCACAGTGGCTGTTTCACTAGCAAACCACCCAGAAACTGCCCCAAACTCCAGATTCCAAATCAACTCTGTGGGGATAACCACACCCATCAGCAATCCAGACACGAGCTAAGCTGAGCTTCTCTCACAGAATAAAGCTACATTCCTCATCTCCCCCCATTTAACCAATACTTGCCTTGCTTCGTTTACAGAAATTTTTTTTTTTTCTGTAAAAAGTATATCTTGGTAGAAGCTTAAACGTTTTATTTACGTCAGCTTATTACTGCATATTTTAATGTAAAATGTATAAGACAGTCACTACAAGATTCTGATTATGTAGAAGGGGGATACGTACAAGGATATGCTCGCTACGGACAAGGGAAACTGAAATAAGTAGGATGGGGCAGTGGCGAATTCCAGATAAAGAGCTAAAGGGGAAAAAGGCACAGTATCGACTTTATTGCTCTACCTTTCTTTTCTAAATTTAAAACTCCAGGAATTTTTTCTTTATGCTTTTACAGAAATAACAATGAAATATGCTTACAATATTAATTTAACAGCATGTATACTTTAAGCATAAGGAATTAATGTGACTCATAGTTATGCTCTTATGTATTTGCTGGGGGCAGACATGTATTTTGCACTCAGCTGAGTGTCCCCAGGATTGCTGAACTGAAATGGATATTCTTGGGTTACATGCTAAATATTCCTTACACAGACCCCCAAAAGATTCTGAAAGCAGTGAAAGGATGTAACATAATAACGATAGCTCAGGCAATTGAAACTGACCATATTTTCTTGATTGGTGTACCCCCACATGCTGTGCTACTGGATTATTTTAGAAACGTGTTCCCAGTGTCAAAATGAAAAATATCAGTTGGTTCATTTACAGATGGTTGCTAAATTTGGGAATTTACTTTCTAAAGCCTAAATTAAACATTCTGATAGGCAGGAATAATGCAACGCAAGGGGCTGTATTCCTAGATGAAAACAAAGATGACAGACTGTAAACTGAGGGCTCCTCTAGGGCTTATCTCCTTACAATTCTAAAACCCTCGCTCCTGAGCCCTCTGACCATACCTAACGGTAATGCTTGCCAACACTAACTTGTGCATTGCCTTTCTTTCTTCAACATTCAATACTATCGGACCTCTTGCCTTTAAAAGGCACGAGGGGATTGTCTAGCTAATTCACTGCGGTGATTTTTGTTGTTGTTGTTAAAATGAATAATCACTACCTTTGTTTGTGCCCTGCTTTGTTACAGAAAGGATGTGAGATAGCTGTAATCATTAGCTAATTAGTTTTTCTCACTCCCATGCACCCCTCCTTTTCCTTATAAGCTAACATCTTCATGCTGATTTGGGTTTAAATGAGGAGCAACCATACATTCATATTTATCAAGACAATATTTGCCTCGCAGAAAGGCATGAAGCTTGATCCGCTCGTTCAACAAACATTTACTGAGTGTCTGCCAACTAGATGGCCATGGTTCTCACTTCACGGAGCTTACAGTCTAATGAGAAATACAAATAAACAGGCAACTTCAACAGAGTGAGGTAAACGCATCACAGAGAGATAGAGAATGCTTCTGGAACACGCAGAAGGGGTACCTCCTCCAGACTTGGGAGAGCGGAGAAGCTTCCCAGAAGTGAAGTTCGCTGAAGACTCAAGGAACCGTGTGCCATTTAAAGGCAATATGGACAGCAATGCCACGGAAACACCAGGTAGAGTCAATCCAAATAGTGCATCAAAGTGAGGTCAAACTTCTCCATTCAGATGTGACAAGTGGTTATCTTACCACTGCACTCATATAACCCACTGGGTTCTGTAACCGATTTCCAGTTCCTTTTATTTCTAAATGCATTCTTTTTTCTCCTGTCCTATTTTACTATCTTTACCAGCCCCCCAGCTATCAAGTATTTCAATTCAAACCAACAAGGGCCTCTGTGGGAGACAGGGTGATAAATATGGGACGCAGGGCAGGGAGGCACTGGGGCCTCCCCACAAGGACCACACAGCCACAGAAGCGCAGAACTGAGAAAACCACGTGACTATCCTCTGACCATTCCACTCCCCACAAATCTTGCAGAGGTGACCTGGCACTACCAATCCTGCTTGTAAAACAAATATCCCCACTTTGACTTTATCTTGGGTTTGATACATTTTTCTGGACCCTGAGGCTGCCATAGTCCAAAGACGGCAAAATGGGCTCTTGACACTGAAGCCCCTTCCCTAACAGTGGGATCCTTTTCCTCTGTCCATTTGAGTATTCCTCCTAAAATGGGACATTTCCTGCTTCCAGAGAATACTGGTATTTTCTTAAATTGTTTCTACACATCACTGTCAATGTACAATCACAATGCTGGGACCAAAGAAAAATAACTTTTCACCATTTGCTCCTCCAAAAATTACTCAAAATTTTTCTACAAGCTAATTGAATGGTTGGATAAAATTACTTTTTTTTTTTTTTTCTTAAATGTTAGGGGGTAGGAGTTTATTAATTAATTTTTTTATTTTTGCTGTGTTGGGTCTTCGTTTCTGTGCGGGGGCTTTCTCTAGTTGTGGCAAGCGGGGGCCACGCTTCATCGCGGTGCGTGGGCCTCTCCCTATCGAGACCTCTCTTGTTGCGGAGCACAGGCTCCAGACGCACAGGCTCAGTACTTGTGGCTCACGGGCCTAGTTGCTCCACGGCGTGTGGGATCCTCCCAGACCAGGGCTCAATGTCCCATGTCCCCTGCATTATCAGGCAGATTCTCAACCACTGCGCCACCAGGGAAGCCCCGATAAAATTACTTTTTAATGTCTCTTCCAGTCCTGAGATTTTCTGATTCTCTGACATAATCACAACCATTTTTCTCTGAGGGCTATAGTTGTGTAAAATCATCCCAGTCTAAGATGTTATTGTAAAGGAAAAATTGGGTCAGTATTTCAATAATATTTCGTTTTTCAAAGTTGCCCAACGTAACCTCACAAAGCTGCTGCTGCTGTACCAGTAAGCCCAGCCTGGGCCATAGTCGGTTGAATATTTTACAACCAAAGACAGAGGGGTTTTCTTCAAAAGATCAACTGAACACAAAATCTCACAAACAAAACAAAAAAGAACGTCCCAAATGTTTTTGGATTGTATGATACTTCACATCTAAGGATGTGCAGTTATTTTGCTATCATTCCCAAACTGGATCTTAATTCTGTTTTGTGATCTGAGTACTAGAAACTACAAACATCGCACTCAGTCACTTAGGCTTTTTGACACGTAGGGAGAGCCGTGCCCAGCCTCAGGTGCTACATAAGCTCACACGTCTTTGGTGTACGACCCTTTATACACACAAGATGGAGAGCTTATGATAAGATACACATCTTCACAACAAATACCTCAATTTGCAGCTCAAGTTACCATTCAAAACATACAGAAAAGAAAGGTGTGTTGCTCAAGTCTTGCACCAGCTGCAGTATCTAGGGGGGAAAGTACATCATAAGCATCCTTGTTCTTCTGAGTTGAAGTTCTCTTCCACCACTATGGAAACAGCCTTAGGGTCCCAGGCTGCTCCCCACAGCAAGGAACTAAACATCTGGGTTCAAATCCAGCCTCTACCACTTCCTAGCTGTGTGACCCTGGCAAGCAAGTTAATCTCTCTGGACCTTTTTGCCTAATGTGGAAAGAAAGAGATAATCACAATACTACCTTCCTCAGAAATTGTTGTCATATTTCGATCTACCCTCACCTCACTTCAGTCTCTAGTTCACTCTTAAAACCAGCTGCTCTGACGTGAGGAATATGGTCAATAATATTGCAGTAACTTTGTATGGGGACAAATGGTTACCAGGCTTATCATGGTGATCACTTCACAGCATATGCAAATGTCAAATCATTATGCAGTACACCTGAAACTAACATCAGAGTGTACGTCAACTATAGTTCAATAATAAGTCACTAAATAAAATGGTTGCTTTGAAGAATTTTGAAAGGGTTACTGGAAAAGCAAATATAGAGAAGCCACTCACGGCCTAAAGAGAAAGGCTTTGTAATTGCTATGGCTCGATTGGTTGAGTCACATTTAATTAAATCTGGAATTTCCAAGGACCAAAACAGTGCTTCCCAATAGGACACCTAAGATAAGAAAACAGGGGGGGATCTGGGTTGGAGAGTTCCTAGGAACTGGCTTCTGAGGACAGATTCCTCCATCAACTAGAAGCAATCTTTTTACATATTTCCCTCTTGATATTTTAGCTCTACTGCTAGCTAAATCTAGGGTGAACCAACTCTGAACTCTGTATAAATAGGAGAACTCTGGGAGAGGGGGAGAGAAGAGGAGTCCAGTGAACGGAACAGTCAGTGAGAATAACTAAATAACCGGGAACATCTAAATGAACCATACTTCGTGTGTTTGGGACCTCCAGAGTTAACCCCTCCATTTCTCCATGACTTACTCATTCACCGCTATTGGCCAAAAACTTAAAACCGTCGCCCAAGCAACATCAGTCTTACTATAAAAAGAGGAGCAACCTGGCATCAGAAGATGTAATGACCTTTTGGAAGGCAGCTGCTTCAGAACTCGTGAATCATTTTGAAATACTCAGGCCAAACCACATCAATATCACATTTAAATAAAATGCAATCAATACAACCACCAAAAACAAAGTGATGACTTGTCAGAACTCTAGTTCTGCTTTTTCTGTCAGGTCTGCTGGTGATACAGCTAATTAATTTCAAAATCCTATTCCAAGTAAGGTACCGACTGGGTAAGTGAAGACCTCAGGTTTTCAAAGGAAAGGTTCCCACCTCTCCAGAGCACACCGGCAGATGCCACTAACAATTTACTGCCCTAGTGGGTGGTACCTCAACCCCAAGTAGGGAGCATGAAGGGCCTGACTTGAAGCAGCTGGGGAAGCCCAAAGCAGTGAATGCCTGTGTCAGCAGCCCAGCAGACCCATGGCAGAGGAAATCATTGCTGCTGGCCATCCTGCCTTAAACTCCAGGAATTGCAAGTCACATGCTGCCTCTAGTCTTAACACAAAGTCCTGGGCAGTTCTGTTTCCTGTCCTCCTTCACACCCGACCTTTGATTTCTGCTCAAAAAACTGAATTTTCTGAAACCCAAAGCCAGTAAAGATTGGATGCCAGTGCATAATCTTCATTGCTCTCAAGCCCATCAGCTGGGAAGCCTGAGGATGGCCAAAATAAGGCCAGGTGAAACCACACTCCATACTCTCTGTCCGCTTACCACTACGTTCTTTCTCAAGGCTTTTTGTGTCATCTGTCACTGCTCTCTGGGGATTACTTCTACCTCCACATGAAGAATTCCTTCGTTCTTCCACATGATGATGTTTGCCCAAGCAGTGCTGTTTGCCCGAGCTTTCCATTCCTCACATCCCCTTTAGTTGGGATATACTGAAGGATCCATTAGGAGATAATGAATAACTCACATGATCTCACCCAACGCTTTAAAATCTCAGCAGAAAAAAATCTTGTTTCTGGAAGCTGTGTTTCTCCAAAGACCCAGCCCTCTACGCGTTCCACTCATGAAGTCGGGGACACTAAGCACGTGTTTGCCTCCATGTAGGCTCTGGAAAGGATGAACAGTGGGACATCTGCCATCCCCCATAGGAGGCAGATTTGGAATGTCAGGTCCCCTGAGCATACTGGGTACTTGGTAAAGGGACAGGAGTAGGAGAGGGGCTGTCAGCTTCAAGAGTGGGGAAGACAGGGAGAGGAAAGGATGCCATCTGGGCAAAATGGCTCTTGTCTAACACAGTGCTATTTTCTGGCCCTGTTACTCTGTGTCACTTTCTGCCACTCCACTCCCACTTTATTTGCCAAATACCTCAAGATGTTTCTAAGAGGTTCTGAATTATTGACAAACCTAAGGGAGATGCTTTGGAAAACAGTAAGTACAAAAACAGACCGGTACTGCTAGTGCAAACACTTGGTCATTGGTGGTTTCCTTTTTAAGGCCAAAAGAGAAGAAGGGGAAAAAAAAAAAAAAAAAAAAAAAAGCCTGCCTCTGCTAAATAATAATGATATTCACAGAACAAGAGACACTGCAAGTCCAAAGTTCACAATCTCTCCAGCTTTACTCACCCCTAGCCATCTTGCTCCTTTATTGGCAGCCTGTTGAATCTGGACTCTTTTGAGGGTGACATGGTACACAGCTCCTTCCTCTACCTCTTCACCCCAGTCCTGAATCGAGCTCTGCCAGGAGATGGGACAAAGAGAAAGAAAAAGAGTTTTGTTTTGTTTTTTTTTTCCTCTCCGCTAACCACAATCTATCCCAGCTGCTTTGCTGCTTACAACAGCACTCAGGGCATAAGACGGACTGTTCAAAATAAATATTACAATCAGAGGAACACAAGACACATTGCGATAGAGGGAATGCTGAGATTTTCTTGGCCTCCAGCCCTTTCCTGTGATATCAGGAGCCCCGGACTTTTCCATTTAGTTAGTTATTTTTCCTAGACTCACTCACATATCTTAAATAGTTTTTTAAGTCTTTTTGGGTTTTTTTTTTCCTTCTTAAAGAAACTGGGGTTTAGTCCTGATTAACTTTTCCTCCTCAAGTGAGAGGAAAACTAATTCATTTGCAGAAAAAGGTTGTCCTTTCATAAGTGGCTCCGTTATTCGAGCAAACTACATTTTAAACTCTGCCACAAACAAGTGTTTAAAATGCCAAGAGTGCTCGCTCCTTCGGAGTGAAATGCTTCGCATGTCTTTTTTCTCCTCTTATTGTTTTGGAACCCACAAAGTTAGCGGGAGGTAGAAAGTTTTCATTTCCGTCAAATAATCTGGCATGTGCAGAAAAAGCAACACGTCAACTGTGTGCAGAGACCCCCTGGGTTTCCCTAAACTTGAAGTTTGTGTTGTTTAAAGAGCCGCTGGGACACAAGCGCTCCGCGGTTCACCCAGACTCACAGTCCTTTTGCCTTAAAAGTTTTCCTTTGCTGACACACATCTGCCCAGACACACCAAAGGCAACTGCTGAGAAAGTATGGTTTAAAGGGAGAAGACACGCAGAGAGGAAGGCGTAGAAAGCCGAGGGAGAAAGCTTTAGCTCTCAAGTCTGGAATGGGATTGCTCCGTTCACTCCAAGTGAGTCCAAAACCCGCCCAAAGGAAGCGGGAGAAGATTCCCCACCAGAGCAGCCTCGGGAGAAGGCAGAGAGTTCTCGTTACCATTTTAGCTTGCCAAAGCAATTTCATTCTCAGTTTTCTCTCCGGTGTGTGGACGCGGCATGATGCGCCCTGCTCCCAGGCGAACGCAGTCCCCGCCCGGCTCAGCCACGGCGCCTCCAGCCCCGGCCCCGCGCGGCCGCCGCGCACCCAGCACAGACACAAGCCCGCCGCCGCCGCCGCCGCCGGTGCGCGCGACTCGTCCACAAAGGGAGCGCGGCGAGCGAGCGAGCGAGGGCGCCGCAGACTCCTCCCCACGCCCCTCCGCCGCTCCGTGATGTCAGGCTTTCCTGTTTGTGCTTAGGAGCTCACTCTCCATCTCTGAAATCCCCATGGATAAAGTTAGCACACAGTGATTTCTCCAGCTCTGAAAGTGATCGGCAGACAACCACCCTTTCAAGTGGATCAGGTTTTCCTGATTGGCCACCAGGTGCCAAAAAAGATCTGGGTGTGGTATGAGGAATCTAAGTGTGTTTCTCCTTTCCTTCGCTCAAAGAAATAAAGGGGGAAGGGGAGGTGCAAAAAAGGATGGGAGGAGGCGGTCAGAAAAACGTCTATTATCTGCCTGTTACCTATTGAATTTAGATTCAATCAGGGCGACCCCAGTGAGAGTGGCAATACTAGAAGCCCGTAAGTTTTTCATTAGGACAAGAAAAGAATTGGGCAGAGGGTATTCCAAAACCCATGCCCAAGGGCTGCCCCTGTCCTGCATCAGCACACCATCAACAGGAAATGGCTCTGGACTTCTTTCTACCACCCATATGATAAGGCTCATCCAGCTGTAACTGGCCATAGTGGGAGGGAAAGGGACAAAGCAGGAAAGAGTTTTGCTGAGACTGACAGCATGGAAATTGGGCCACCAGTGGCCCCGGAGGTTCTGTGAGTCTTTGTGACTCGTCACCATGGGTTGAGTTGTCTGTACTGTAGGGACACAGTGGGATAATAACTGCAGGGAAAGAGCCATTCATGAGGAGACTGCCAGAGGGAGTTTTGTCCTAACAGAAAGTAAATCAACAGCAAGATACCAGATAATAATATAATCAGACTTTGGCACGTGACAATTCCATGCCAATTGCAAAAACGTTTAGGGCTCATGTCTTTTATACTATTCAGCCCTAAATGAATTTAGTCGCCTTTAAATTATTTTTTAAAGAAAGGCCTCTCACTACTTGCCATGCTAAGGCATAAGGCTGGGCTTTGGTTAATAATAAATACATTATGAACTGAAAAGCTAGAGGATCAAGTGTACTGATGTTCCCAGGAGAGCAAAATAAATGACAGTGAGGCCATATCAAGGAAAAAAAATAATCTTTGGACACTTGAACATCTTCAAGTCACTCAGCAAAGTTCCCCACATACAACCAGAACCTACGGGGCTCAGTAACTGTGGAGAGACAGGACACTCTTTTTATAAAACGGAAGTGATCATTTCTATTTAAAAAAAAAAAAAGAAACACATAAACTAGACCCTTCTGTGACCACCAGGATAGAGTGTCCCCAGTGTCCAGAGGAAATGGTGTGGAAGACCTACCTCCCTGCTTCTTAAGCCATCCTCAGCCCCCAGGCCCACCCCTATTCAGTGATCTTGAAGTACACAAGATGCACCTGGGGACAGTTAAGCAACCCATAAGATTAATTTCACCACTACTTTAACCTGATTTTTGGCTGTGAATTTGGAGATTACTCCTTAAAGTTTTCCACTCCAGGGATATCGAGAAGTTTCTTCAACCATTCCCCTCCCAGGAAGCGCTCCTGGACAGGGCAGCTGATAACTCACAAGGCACCACTCAGGTTTCATATCTCCTCAGCCTCCTCTCTACTCCACCAATTCCCAGGCTGGCCACCTGGTGTGTAAGGGGAAAACAGGCTTCCAGCAGATGCAACTTCAAATCCTGGTTTTACATTAAGAGTGAACTTGGGTGCTACTTCCCTGGGCTTTCATTTCCTCATCTGTAAAATGGGACAAACATCGATCTCATAGAGTTTGAAAAAGGATTAAATGGAACTTGTATACAAAACACCTAGCACATGATCAGAAAAAGCTCCATTCCCTTATTATTACTGCACTTCCTCCCAAACTGCATTTTCCCAGACTCACTGAAAAGTTGTATGTATGCAATGTGGGGAAATCTAAAATGATGTCTTCTTGCTGAATAATTTCAGAGAGGTTTTCTCTGAATGACTACTTGTATTTATACCTGAAAATGTGCGTGATTTTATCCAAGTGTTGATCCTCAAAGAAAGGTTGGTTTTAGATACAGCAATCAAGTGTTGCAGTTTATAATTTTTAAATATTTATTTTAAAATATTCCACATGCAGGCAGCTCAAGTCAGTATTACCTTATTACACATACTTTTGGGTTAAAATACTTCTGTCCTTGGGCTTCCCTGGTTGAGAGTCCGCCTGCCGATGCAGGGGACACGGGTTCGTGCCCCGGTCCGGGAAGATCCCACATGCCGCGGAGCGGCTGGGCCTGTGAGCCATGGCCGCTGAGCCTGCGTGTCCGGAGCCTGTGCTCCGCAACGGGAGAGGCCACAACAGCGAGAGGCCCACGTACCGCAAAAAAAAAAAAAAAAAAAAAATACTTCTGGTCAATATGTGGGAAGGATAAACCAGTAGTAAGCCATTTATAACTAAGTTTGAATTTAGTTACCAGATTAATCTACCCATGATCTAGCATGGCCCTAAAAGAACAGGTCGAGTTTTGTTAAAAGGATATCAGCAATGTTTCGTACTTTTCAGCATACAAGTCTTTGAACTCCTTCATTAAGTTTATTCCTAGGCATTTTATTCTTTTCAGTGCTATTGTAAGCAGGACTGTTTTCTTAATTTCATTTTCAGATTATTCATTATTAATGTATATAAATGCAACTGATTTTTATATATTGATTTTAAATGCTGCAACTTTACTCAATTCATTTATTAGTTCTGACAAGTTTCAACACACCGGGCTGGGAAAACTGGATAACCACATGCCAAAGAATGAAATTGAACACTTATCTTACACCATACACAAAAGTCAGCTCAAAATAAACTAAAGACTTAAACATAAGACCTGAAACTATAAAACTCCTAGAAGAATACATAGGGGAAAAGCTTCATAGCATTGGTATCTGCAATGATTTCATGGATATGACATCAAAAGCATGGATATGACATCAAAATCATGTAGTGAGACTACATGAAACTACAAAGCTTCTGCACAGCAAACAATTATAACAGAGTGAAAAGGCAACCTATGGTATGGGAGAAAATATCTGCAAACAACATATCTGATAAAGAGTTAATATCCATAATATATAAGGAGTTCCTACACTCAGTACCCAATAATAATAATAACTGAATTTTAAGATGGGCAAAGGACCTAAAAAAAATTTCTCCAAAGATGTACAAATGGTCAACATTATGTGAAAAGAGGCTCAATATGACTAATCATCAGGGAAATGCAAATCAAAACCACAATAAGATATCATCTCACACCTCTTAGGATGGCCACTACTTTAAAAAACAAAACAACAACAACAACAAAAAAAACCGAGGACAAAAAAAAAAAACCCACAAATGTTGACAAGGATGTAGAGAAAAGGAAACTCTTGGTAAGAATGTTCATTGGTACAGCCATTACAGAAAACAATGTGGAAGTTCCTCAGTAAATTAAGAATAGAACTACCATATGATCCAGCAATCCCACTACTGGGTATTTATCCAAAAGTGTTTAAGTCAAGATCGCAAAGAGACCTGAATGCTCCCACATTCATTGCAGCACTATGCATAATAGCGAAGATGTGGAAACAAACTAAATGTCCATCAATGGATGAATGGATAAAGAAGATGTGGTACATATATACAATGGAATATTACTCAGCCATAAAAAGAACGAAATTGTGCCATTTGCAGAGATGTGGATGGACCTAGAGGCTGTCATACAGAGTGAAGAAAGTCAGAAAAACAAATATCATATAATATCACTTATATGTGGAATCTAGAAAAATGGTACAGATGAACTTATTTGCAAAGCAGAAATAGAGACACAGAAGTAGAGAACAAACGTATGGATACCATGGGGGGAAGGAGGGGATGAACTGGGAGATTGAGATTGACATATATACACTACTATGTATAAAACAGAAAACTAATGAGAGCCTACTGTGTAGCACAGGGAACTCTACTCAATGCTCTGTGGTGACCTAAATGGGAAGGAAATCCAAAAAAGAGGGGATATATGTATACATATAGCTGATTCACTTTGCTGTACAGCAGAAACTAACACAACATTGTAAAGCAACTATACTCCAATAAAAATTAATATAAAAAAAAAACAAAAAAGAAGATGTGGTATATACAGACAATGGAATATTATTCAGCCTTTAAAAAAGGACACCCTGTATATGTGAGAACACAGATGAACCTAGAGGACATTATCCTGAGTAAAATAAGCCAGTCACAGAAGGACAAATACTGCATGATTCCACTTACATGAGGTATCTAAAGTAATCAAAGTCATAGAAGCAGAAAGTAGAATGGTGGTTGCCAGAGGTTGGGGGAGGGAGAAATAAGGAGCTGCTTTTCAATGTGTATCAAGTTTCAGTTACGCAAGATTAAAAAGTGCTAGAGATCTACTGTACAATATTGTGCTTATAGTTCAGAATAATGTACTGTACCTTTGAAAATTTGTTAAAGTTGAGGGGGACGTGAAGGAGATCAGAAAAGATCCATACTTAAAGCATTAGGATGTTGCTAGGAATAGTTTTACATTGCCATATTTGGTGACGACTGACAGTAGCAATAGAAGATTCTTAGGATATAACAGGAAAAAGGAAGAGGTATGGAAGAACCCAAAACTAAAAGAAAAAAAGAAAAAAAAAAGCTTTCTTGCTCTACAGTTTCAGCAGAGCCGATAAATAGAGAACTCGTAAGAGCAAACATAAGAAGCTGGTGTGCAGATTCTTTAAGAGAATCTATCTAGAAGTGGAAATACGTAGTTTATATACTCCATTTATTCATTTATTTATTCGTTGGCTTCTATGACACCATGCTTTTCTAGATTTTATTCTACATCTCTGACTGCAAGAAAAAATTGAAAAATATAAAAATTATGACAGTATACTTATGCACACGTAGGTTGACACGTAGTAATAGTTACGTGCCTGGGTAAATGATGAGACATTTCGCATCGAAGAGCCAGGATTTGAATCCCAGCTCTAGACAATGTGTCAACCAAGAGTCTGACCCTCACTTCTCACAGGTTTGGTGTCCTCATCTGTTTCCTTTCATGTTTATCATGAGTGTTAAAAAAAAAAACTATCCTATATAAAGTATCTAAAAATAAACTATGCTATATAAAGCACCTAATAGAGTGCTTGGAATATAGGGGGCCTTGAATAAAAATATATCTCCTTCCCTCCCTAACCCCACATTCTTTCCCTTTAATGTAATTCTGTATTCATTTACTGCATTTGGTTTGCAATCTGAATGTTCTTTAGATGTCTGCTTAGGTAATAGATTGTACTGCATGACAGAGAGTTAGAGCAGTGCAAGTATAACAGACGCTGGACTTGGAAATAAGTAGTTAAGAACTTGTCTTAAAGATGCCAATATTGGGTTTCCCTGGTGGCGCAGTGGTTGAGAGTCCGCCTGCCGATGCAGGGGACGCGGGTTCGTGCCCCGTTCCGGGAGGATCCCGCGTGCCGCGGAGCAGCTGGGCCCGTGAGCCATGGCCGCTGAGCCTGCACGTCCGGAGCCTGTGCTCCGCAACGGGAGAGGCCACAACGGTGAGAAGCCC
>RJWK010043126.1:0-18877 GCA_004363435.1 Platanista minor
TTTTTTTTTTTTTTTTTTTTTGCGGTACTCGGGCCTCTCACTTTTGTGGCCTCTCCCGCTGTGGAGCACAGGCTCCGGATGCGCAGGCCCAGCGGCCATGGCTCACGGGCCCAGCCGCTCGGCGGCATATGGGATCTTCCCAGACCGGGGCACGAACCCGTATGCCCTGCATCGACAGGCGGACTCTCAACCACTGCACCACTCGGAAAGCCCGAAAAACTCCATTTTTAAAAGATCTTATTTTTGCAAATTTACGGTACCATGTGAATACACTGGTAGACCCCCTCTCAGGACCTTGAAAGCCGCCTATAAAAATGAGGAGCTGCAGGAATTCCCTGGTGGCGCAGTGGTTGAGAATCTGCCTGCCAATGCAGGGGACACGGGTTCGAGCCCTGGTCTGGGAGGATTCCACATGCCGCGGAACAGCTGGGCCCGTAAGCCACAACTACTGAGCCTGCACGTCTGGAACCTGTGCTCCGCAACGAGAGGCCGCGATAGTGAGAGGCCCGCGCACCGCGATGAAAAGTGGCTCCCGCTCGCCGCAACAAGAGAAAGCCCTCGCACAGAAACGAAGACCCAACACAGCCAAAAACTAATTAATTATTAATTAATTTTTTTAAAAAAACGAGAAGCTCGGAAGCTTAAGCTTAATTCATTCACGGTAAATCCACCTCTGACTTCTTGAGTGGCAGATTTATTCTACAAGTATTTGGAGTTCTGTCTCTTCCTGCAAAGGAAGCCTGAAGAGAAAGTGCCAGGAAGAGAGACCGTCTGGAAATTTAAAAACTAAGCTTCCATACTTCCAAGCAATTAAAATCACAGCTGAAAATGGATATTTCAATAACATTCACTTAACGGCTATCCTTTATTCCTCAGAAATAACCAAATAACCAGATGATATTTAAAACGCCTTCAGCAAAACTGTTGGTGGGCGGGTGGAAGGTTGACATCTCTAACTCCTAGGAAACAGACTTGGCGTTCTGCTTTGTGACACTGCCTGAGGTATGACACACACACATTCATTATGCCTCAGAAATTAACCTGAGAAGAAAACGTGAGGGCTGCAAAGGTATTCGCTTTCTCAGCATAACTCCTTTCCAAGCTTGCCTGCCCCCGTCCCAGGTCTACTCACAGGCGGAGGGGCTATGGGAAGGAGACCAGGCACCAGGTGGACCAGGTCATTTTCCCGGTGCTTTGTCCCTGGCTTTTATTTTCTGGGAATCCCACAGAGTCAGCACAATCAGGATAAGCTGAGCTCATGTTCAGACAAAGAGCAGACTTAGTCCCCTGGGTGCAGGGCTCTCCCATTTCCTTGACGTGCTCCTGATGGGAATGGCAGGGGAAGGTGGGAGATGAACGTTAGAGAAAAAACCTTGGGTGCCTCTATCATTCGGCCCAGATCAATTCTTCACAAGTGAGAGAGTGGCATGGACATATATACACTACCAAACGTAAAATAGCTAGCTAGTGGGAAGCAGCTGCATAGCACAGAGAGATCAGCTCGGTGCTTTGTGACCACCTGGATGGGTGGGATAGGGAGGGTGGGAGGGAGGGAGACGCAAGAGGGAGGAGATATGGGAACGTATGTATATGTATAACTGATTCACTGTTATAAAGCAGAAACTAACACACCATTGTAAAGCAATTATATTCCAATAAAGATGTAAAAAATAAATAAATAAAAATAAAATCAAACGTGATAGAAGAACAGAGCAGTGACTCCAGAACAATCGGATGAGAAGTGCAACAAAGAGGTGGCTTTGTCTTCCCAATGGCAAACTTCTGTGTGTGTGTAAACATCTGGAGAGATGACTGAACCCAGTTTTGAACCAGATGTTAGACACTGTGTCGATGTGGCCTATACCACCATCCTTCATTTCCATATTCAATGGTTTACCTAGATCCTCCCAAGGGACCTGGTACCCGAGCCCAGCAGCAGCTCAGTCCTTGCTTGCTGTGTTGAGAGGGTGAGGCTGGGGAGACGCACAACGGCGGCCCCATCAGAAGTGAGACTGGCACTGGGGCTGCACCGTATGACTGTCCCCTTTCTTCCTAAGGGCAGTCTAAAAACGACGGCGTCTCACTCTCCTGGCAGAGCATCAGTCCTTCATGGAAGGGATCTACTGTCGGGACAACTCAGCAGCTTCAAAGGCCTGAGGGCTCCTGCGGCTGAGAGCAACCCCGTGCATGCGAACTCCAGGTCACCCCACAGTGGCGAACACGCTTGTTCAGCTCCTCGCTGGCTGCCCGGCCCTGACGGAGGAAAGCAAGTCCCTGCTTTTAAGCCAGAGGAACACAATTACCTCCTTATCCATTTTTAAACAGCCTCTTCCCTTGCAAATCTCTGCTAATAAGCACAGCTTATCTTTATTTACCAGGTAGCTCCTTTCTCTTTGGAGATACCACCAGGCCCGATGAAGGGAAGCAGACAGAAAAGCATTTCCTACAAAATGACAAGGAGACAGCACTTTTCTATTTAAAAATACACAGATGTCCTTCTCCTTGGTGGATGCTGACTTGCTATAGATAGTAGGAGGCAGCGTTGGAAGAAGTCTTAAGAGAGCTCTGTGTGGTCTGTAATTGATGGGTGTCCCCACTTAACTGTTCTGTGTCCTGCTCATCCTTCCACCAAATGAGCTAAACAGCAAAAGGCAAAAGAAACTTGAAAACCAACTGGTCTAGCCCCTGCCTCTGAGCAGAGAGTTACACTTCACCCTTCAAAATTCTTAGATTAAAGGCTCTTATTAAGGATGCATGGTTTTTGTTTTGTTTTGTTTTGTTTCCTTTTCTTTCTCATAAACCAGGAGTGAAAGCCCTTATCCTGAGTTCAGATACTAGAAATTCCTTTTGCTGAAGCGTGCACTTCATGATTTTTATGCCACTTTAATGCTAAAAATGCTACTTCCCTAATTAGGTGATTCCTATGCAGTATAATAACAGCTCTGTCGTATTTTATTTTATGGATCTTTAGAATACCCTGGAATACACAAACCACAGCCACATGCATGAAATATATATTAAAGGATACAGCAAGTTGGGACCCCGAATCTCTAAATCTATCCATTTGCATTATTATAAAGACTGAACAAGATAACTTTCAGTCCTATAAAACCCATAAGACCTAGTAAAGACTCAAACCTCTGTCTCAATTTCACGGGGAGCTAGAGGGAAGCACATTCCCAAAGTGGGTGTCGTTAAGGGAAAGTAACTACCCTCCTCTAGGTCAAAGTATTGCTAATTTCCCAGGCAAAAAAAAAAATTTTTTCCCATTCTAGGAAAATAGGCTATATTCTGCCTAGTTCACCTACAAAAGGCTTCAAAGATCAGAAATGGTCCCAGGATGACCTGAACTGTGAGGTGCTCGGGGGGAAGGAAATGTATCTTATTTGGTTTTTTTAACCCCCTGACATTGCATAGAGACTGGTGGTGGTGATATGATGATGATGATGACAGCAACTATGCTTTGTTCAGCACTTACAGTGTGCCAGGGACTTTGCTACATCCTTTATGTGCACTAATTCATTTATTCCTCACAGGAACCTGCGAGGCAGATACTATTAACAACCTTATTCTATAAACTCAGAGTGTCTGTTAAGTAATTTCCCAAAATCACACCTCTAGTAAGTGACAGAGGTGGGATTGAAACCCAGATCTTTCTCCAGAACCTGTGAACTGAACTACTCTGATAATATAGCCTGGTGCATGTTAGATGCTTAATAAATGTATGTTGAAGAAAACTGAGCAGATGTAATGGAATTTGGTGGAATGCTTCTCTCCCTACTTCAAACTCCTGTCTGACTTGCAAAGGCATTGTTTGTTACAGGTTACATTACTGTGATTATTATTAAAGGCTTAGCACTCCAAACTAGACTACAATTTCCCTGAGGGCAAGGCAATATATTCTTCATAATAATAATAGGTACTGTACCAACCTCCATCCTTTATATATATTTTTTAATCCTTATAATAATTCTGAAAGTCATATATTATTATCCCCATTTTTCAGATGAGTAGACAAATGCAGAGAGGTGAATGAAGGCTACAAAGCTGGTAGTGGGAGATTTAAACACCCTCTGTCCACCTCCAAAGCCAGTGCAATTTCCACTCTGACCCGTGGCCACTTTTTTGACCTTTGTGTCCTCCAGGTGGTATAGAATACAATGCTGTAGCAAGCATAAATCAGAGACTCACCATCAGATATATGCAAAATAAGCATTACTTTTGGGCTTCCCTGGTGGCGCAGTGGTTGAGAGTCCACCTGCCGATGCAGGGGACGTGGGTTCGTGCCCCGGTCCGGGAAGATCCCACGTGCCGTGGGGTCTTGAAATTCACCATGATCCAGGAAATTTGGGTATTATCACCTCCATTCATAGCTCTGTCTCCGTGTCGGCCTTTTCAAAATCATGGAACTCTTGTTGAGAGGAGGAGAGGAGCTGGAATGTTATACTCTTGGTCTGGTCTGGCCTGGTTCTCTGCCTGATCTCATTTGCTTGGACGGGCTACAGAAAGTCAGCAGTAGGGGGTCAGGAGGTTGGAGGTCAGAGTCTGTTTATCTGAGAGAGCTAGACATAGAAGGAAACCCTTCACTTTTTTTTTTTTTTGGAAGATAATATGTTGAATAGAAGAATATCTTTATTAACTTGGAGCTGTAGAAAGATATCTTAGATAAGACAAAAATGTCTATATATTAAGGAAAATGATAAATCCAAATGCAGTAAAATTCAGTGTTCCCAATCATCAGAAAACAAAATAAAGAGATAAAAGCCAAAGAATGGGAGAGAATATTTTACAATACATAGGACCAATAAAAGACTTGCATATGGAATATTTACCAATGTTTTTTAAAGAGAAAAACCAATAGAAATATGGACCAAATATTTAAATGGGTACTTCACAGAATAGTAAATCTAAATGATCAATAAAAATAAGTGAAAAGGGCTTGCCTGGTGGCGCAGTGGTTGAGAGTCCGCCTGCCGATGCAGGGGACGCGGGTTCGTGCCCCGGTCCGGGAGGATCCCACGTGCCGCGGAGTGGCTGGGCCCGTGAGCCGTGGCCGCTGGGCCTGCGCGTCCGGAGCCTGTGCTCCGCAGCCGGAGGGGCCGCAGCAGTGAGGGGCCCGCGTGCCGCAAAAAAAAAAAAAAAAAAAGTGAAAATACTCAATTTCAATAGTAAATCAAATTTAAAACCACAATCACCAGATTGTCGAACATTAAAAATGAGGGTGTAGAGCAATAGGAATTTTCACACGCTGAAATATAATATGTAAATTGGAGGAAACCCTTCACTTTCTCGGTCCTGTCTACTCTATATCCCACGGCTGGCACCGCATCACTGCTAACATTTACAGCATCTGTTGGCTCGGCTAACGGTGCCCCATGTGGTTTCCATGGCTTTGATGTCCTTGAGGGAGCCAGACCAATTTCTCTAGCAGCTCCAGCTCCCAGAGGGACAACGGTGGTTTCCTAGATCCTAACACTGTCACGTGCTATGTCCACTTCCGAGGTTAGGGTGTTCTCCCAGAATCCCCACCCCATCTGGCCATCCAGTCCCACCTCCCTACAAGCCTGAGGATGGATGTCTGGCACAAGGCAAGGGTGGTTCTTTGAACTTAGACTGTAAAGATGTACCACTTCTATTCTCAGTTGAGGACTTTCTCCTTGGGGTGATGACCAGCCACTAGCTGGGGGTATGAGGAAGGTTACCTTTCCTTGATACTTGGTCACTTTTTATGAAAGAATGTAAGAGTTAACCTAAAAACAAGAAAGATCTGAAAGAGTGATAGATTCCTTGGCCAATCGGCCCATTCATGTTTGAAATCCTTAAAAGAGATCTACCTAAAAAAATATTTTAGTTGAGTTCTCTGAGGACCTCCATGATATGCATTTAAATAACAAACCCGGTTTAAACCAAGCCCTCCAAACTGACTGATATCACTTAATGTTCATCCGTGCAGTTGACTTTCCACTTGGACGTAAGGAAGAGGACGGGAACCATATCTTCCCTGCACTCCCAGCCCTCTGTGTGTCCCATAGTAGGTACTCAATAAGCATTTGTTGAATGAATATTGAAAGTCATCAGAGAGTTTCATTTGGCCTCCAGGAATAAAGTATACTGAGTAATAGAGGGTAACAGAATAAAGGCACCCGTGTGGTCCCTGGCTCTCAGTGGAGCTAGGCTCTTAGTATCTAATAAAAAGTAACAGGGCTCATTTGCAGCTACATGGATGGACTTAGAAATTATCATGCTAAGTGAAGTAAGTCAGAAAAAGAAAGACAAATATCATATGATATCACTTATCTGTGGTGTCTAAAATATGACACAAATAAACTTATCTATGAAACAGAAATAGATTCACAGACATAGAAAACAGACTGTGGTTGCCAAGGGAGAAGGAGACTGGGGGAAGGTGGATTGGGAGGTTAGGATTAGCAGATGCAAACTATTATATATAGGATGGATAAAAAACAAGGTCCTATCGTGTAGCACAGGGACTTATATTCAATATCCTGTAATAAACCATAATGGAAAAGAAAAAAGAATGATTAAAAAAAAAGTAACAGGGCTTTTCTGACAGGACCCTTTGGCTTCTTGACAATTACAAGTGGATTTTGGGAATAAATATTTTGACGTCTAGACCCGAAGCACTAGTCATTTGAGGACAAGTGAGACTGACAATCTATGATGGGACAGCAGAAATTAGGAACTTGGCATTAGGTTGTGAGAATGCAGTTCAGTAGGAGTTGGATGAGGCATGGAAGCCAGAAGACCAGCTTCAGACATGAACCTTTCTTCCAAGTCCCACCAAAACCGGCCTTCAGCATGTAGCTCCAGTGCACATGGGCTGAGGTGAGCCTTGCTCCTCAGTGTAGTTGCTTTATTCCCCTTCGTGTACATCTTGGCCTGGCAAAGTCCCCAGCTCTACCTGGTCCCGTTGAAACCTAGTCCCAGCTCTACCATCCCATTTCTTGTGGGGCAAGTTACTCAATTCCTCATCTATAGAATGGGCACTATTCATATCTGCTGTATTTGAGTCAGTGTTCCTGAGGGAAATCATATGAGATTATTCATTCATCCTCTCAACAAATGTTTATTGAGCAGTTGGTAAGTAACATCATACTGTGAGAGAGATTGTGACAGACACAATGATGAATCAGACTGGCTCTTTCCCTCGGGGATCCAGGCAATGTGCGTGGCAAGGCAGGTCTATATTCCAAGGTGGAAATCATTAGTCCAAGAGAGGTCTCGATTCTGGGCTACGGGAGCTCAGAGGAAAGATGAATTATTCCAGAAGGAGGTATGAACGAAGGCTTCAGAATTGAAGCTGCAGCTTTTGAGCTGAGTCTCAAGAGTTAAAATGGAAGCAGTTTGGAAACAAAATTCCTATGCAAACATTGGGCATAGGTTATAAATAATAACTAATTTATGAAATTCACTGTGTTCCAAAGTAACATCTGACTAAACTTAACGCAGACTTCAAGCAAATGATAGATAGCATTTATCTAGAGCTTGCGAGGCACCAGTTACTGTATGCTTTACGTTTGAGAGCTCATGTCATCTGAGCCAAAACCCTGTGGAGCAAGGTCTAGTATTATCCCCACGTTACAAACAAGGAAGCTGCGGCTCTGAGAAGTTGAGTTTCTTGCCCATGGTCACACAGACGATAAATCGTAGAGCCAAGATTTAAACTCAGGTGGTCAGAATTCAAATATTGCCTCTCGACAAAGGAAAAAAAAATAACAAAGTGACTGTTCAGATAATTCAGTCCCCTCAGAACTGTGATTTTGAGAGATATGCATTTTGGATCCTGGTGAATTACAGCACAACCTATCCGGGAAATTACATTTCAGATTGGGAAGGTACGGGAAGAAAACATCCTTCCTCATGGGTATAATCTCAAGGAACTCCGGAGTAATTTGCACTGTGGCCAGTAGATGGCAGAAAGTGACAAGAAAAGGACTGGAAACCACAGCGGGACACCCAGCTGGCTCCCAGTTTGCATCACAAAATGTATTTTGCTTACAGTACGGTTTGTTTAAAGTAACAGATTTTTTCCTCAGAGCGAGCTAGCTCCCGAGTACAAACTGTAATTGATTGAAACTCTCCAGTCACGGAGTCGCAGTACCATGAGGAGGGACTACCTCAGCAGCCTCCTCTATAAAACTTTCGTCCACCTCTGGTCAGTGCTGACCAAGCCACCCCGGGCATCATCCCCAGCCTCTTTTTTCCTGCAGGAAATCTTGGGGCTGTGCAAGTGATAATGTCTGCAAAGTACTTGGCTACATCTGAAGAGTTCTATGTCTGTTGAGTTAAGACAAAAGCCAGCAGCGTATTCCTTCAACAAGGTGTGTTAAGCCCCTATTGTGGGCCAGGCTCTAGGTTCAAACCCAAAGCTTGAGGTTGCTATATATTTCATCCTGGTTCCACGGCTGCTCACTATTGCAAAATGAGCTAGGAAAGTTAGTGCTGTGGATTCATTTCCTGAGTAGCTCTGCCACAAAACCAGGAGAAACCAAAGATATCCTGGAAACTTTAAAAGAATTACAAAAAATCTGATTGTCATTTTAGATGATAAAAGACTTAATTATTTTTTTTTTTTAATTAGCATTCAGAAGCTATAAAGGAAAGTATAGGGCTTCCCTGGTGGCGCAGTGGTTGAGAGTCCGCCTGCCAATACCGGAGACGGGGGTTCGTGCCCCGGTCCGGGAAGATCCCACATGCCGCGGAGCGGCTAGGCCCGTGAGCCATGGCCACTGAGCCTGCACGTCCGGAGCCTGTGCTCTGCGACGAGAGAGGCCACAACAGTGAGAGGCCCGCGAACCGCAAAAAATAAAAAAATTAAAATTAAAAAAATAAATAAATGAAAATATATTATTAAACTTGGTTATATAAACATTTAAATCTTCTGAACTGAAAAAAGCATTTTAAAATTTGTAAGAAAAATACTGAAAAACATGACAAAAGCTAATATTCTTAAATACAAATATGCTAAGAACTCATAAATTAATAAAATTTCTATATCAGTAACCCTTCTAAAATCAATAATATGGGAAAAGGCAGGCACTTCACAGGATTTTTTTTTTAAATGAGAAAACAGCCAATAAAACATTGGAAATTGGCACAGTTTCATTTATAACTAAATAAATGCACATTTAAATAGCTTACTTTTGAGTCTAGCCCTCTCTCAGGCTATTGATAATTATAAATTAGCAAAACTTTTTCAAGAGCAATTTGACAGCATTTAGAAACATGTCTGCATGGCCTTGACTCAGAAATCTCAGTTTTCTCTGCTTCCCTCTCTCCCTGGGTTCACTCACCCAGTCCCATATTTTTAAACATGTCCTATAAGCCAATGATGCCCAAACTAGGCAGCCCTGACCACTCCTCTGCCCCAGGCTCCTTTCTGAACCGGTCCTCCAGCTGTGTGATAGACACAGAAAACCTCAGTCCACACAGGGACTTTTCTTCCCTGCCCCACCTCCTCAAACTTGCCCTTCCTGTCCCCCTCTCTCCCACCCCTTCTCAGTAAGTAAGCATTTTAGCAAAGTGTCCAGACCCAGGAGTCATCCTTGATACTCCTTTCTCTCTTTGACCATGCCAGAAATATTTTCATCTTGGGACCTTTGCACTTGCTGTTCTAGAATGTTCTCTCCCTCACTATGTGATGGGAGCTCAGATGTTCAGCCCAGTGTTCAGGTCTCTCATCAGAGAAGCCTTCCCTGACAACCCTCTCTGAAACAGCAACCCTATTGCTCTCCGCTTCCTCGCCCTGCTTTGTCGTTCTTAGCACACATTTTGACATATATTTGCCTATTTATTATCTTTCTATCCACTAGTAGGTAAATACCGTTAAAACAGGACCCTCATCTCTCTTCAACGCAGTGTTCCTAGTACCTAGAACATTTCCTGGCACATAGCAAGCTCTCAAAAAATAGGTGTGGGATAAGTGAATCTAGGACTTTATCCTATAGATGCTCATTGCACACTATATATATATATATATATATATATATATATATATATATATACACAATATTTATAAATAATATGCGATAATATTTAATATATATTCAATTAAATGTGCCTTAATAGGGACTAGTTAACAATTAAATGAATTATAATTTTTTTAAAAAAAGTTCAGTTTCCTCATATGGAATATAGAGGGGATAGAAGTACCTACCTCATGTGGTTTTTATGAGACTAAAATAAAATGATGTCCAATAGTTGGTACATAGACACACTCAATAAATGCCAGTCACTGCTTAGCAGCCATTTTTTTTAAATGAGTGAAATCAGGGCTTCCCTGGTGGCACAAGTGGTTGAGAGTCCGCCTGCCGATTCAGGGGACACGGGTTCGTGCCCCGGTCCGGGAAGATCCCACATGCCGCGGAGCAGCTGGGCCCGTGAACCCTGGCCGCTGCGCCTGCGCGTCAGGAGCCTGTGCTCTGCAACGGGAGAAGGCACAACAGTGAGAGGCCCACATACCGAAAAAAAAAAAAAAAAAAGAGTGAAATCAAATGTCCTGATGTGGAAGACGTCCACAGCATGTCGTTAAATAAAAAAACTAAAGTTGCAAAGCAGTATGAATACTAATATGACGCTAGAACAAAGCCCAGAAAATATCTGGGAACCACCCCCCAAGCCTATGATGACTGTGGCAGCTACCTATTGCAAATAAAGTTCTCAGAGAAAGGCCTGGGGAAGAGAGCAGGAACCAGGCACATTAAATATACTTCTATACAGAGCAGGAACCAGGCACATTAAATATACTTACTATTTTTTTATGTTAAAAAAAAAACAAAATACTGTTTGAATGTTTTGCAAAACATATTTACTACTTTTACAATACATTTTTTTTAGCTTTGAAAGAAGATGGTACATGGAAACCAGAGGAGTCAGAGCTTCTCAGAGAACCACTCCACTGTTAGGCTGCAAGAGGGAAATGCATTGACCTTCCAGAAAGCTGAAGTCAGCTAGTAAAGGGATTTTGACCCCAGCTTGACTTGCATTTTCAGAGATGAAATCTGATACTATACTAAAAGTTTGAGACAAATGCATTCCACTCAAGGCTGGTGAGAAAATTTTAATTGTTAAATTTGAATTTTAAGCAAGCTCACAGGATGACGATGAGGATTAAGTGAACTAACACGTTTGAAACACAGAGCCTTGTACGCAATGAATGTCCATTAAATACCAGCTGAATCAGAATCTGATGCAGAGAGGAACATGTGTAAGGACCGGAGAGAGTTATTAAACTATATTTACTGTTTGCTTCTTTCACTGACCAAATGATAATTGAGCATCTACTGTGTACAAGGCACTGGGGCAGGTATAGGACAAAGCAGACAGACTTCTTCTTTGCCGTGTGGAGAATGCCTTCTCTTAGTTCTTTTACAGCTGCAGGTCTCCTGGGGTTAGCCAGGACTTGGGGAAGCTTGGTTATTCACGTATCATGCTGTATTTTTTTTTGCCTACAATTAAGTATATAAAGTGATAGAAGCTCAATGGTTATCTTTAAGTTTAGAAACTTAATCTGTGTCACAAGTGCTTTCTTGAGCAGTGAAATGGCATGAAAGTTGTCCCTAAACAGCAGTATTCCAGAAGGGTAATTTGGATGAAATAACATACTTCACAAATGTCAACAGGTTTATTGAACCGTTCATGTAGCAGAAATGGCAACTATGAGGGCTCTAAGGAGACAGGTCCACACTTTTGGCGTAAAGTAACCCATTACCTAAGGAGGGGACTCTCTACAAGTAAAATTGAAACTCACGTTGCTACACTCATGTACGAGAGTCAAGGTTCCCATGGACCCTTCTGGAACATTGTTTACTTGAAGAGGCCCAGGCATCCCAAGCACCAGCCCAGGGAGGAGGCATCAATGAGGGGAGGCAGATTGGGATACAATTTCAACATAACCTCCCTGAGCAGCTTCCCAGGTGCAAACTTGGGGAACTCTACCAGAAAGAGTGTAGTCTGCACAAAAAATCATACACATTTGCAACTGTCTGCTTACATGAGTTTGTTGTGTTGGCCCTCCATCCATTCATTTCACAAGAATTTCTTTAGAATCACTGCCATTCACCTTTTTGACTCCTCTCAGGGGGAACAATCCAGCACCATGCTCAGAGTGGATGCTCCCAAAACCATCTGTAGATGTTTGGAACAAAAACAAGCGGGCTTGAAAAAAAATTAGATAACTCCTTTGAACCACAGAAAACATTCTAGAGCTTTGCTCTGTGTTTCCTCCACACTACCTTGTGCTCAAGCAAAGCACTGAATGGAGGACACAGCAATAGCAAGGTTGGCCATGTTATTAATATTTGTGGAAGGGGACTGAGCAAGACTAAATTGAAGGCCATTGAGACCCACAATTCTGGGATGGCTTCCGTGGAAGCAAGAGACAGACAGGAAGAAGCTAGTTCTGGTTGCCCAGTTTTGGTGACACTTCAGAACTAACCTAATCCCATCAGCTGCTGCTCCTTATGGGGTGTCCTTTCTACCTTTGGTTTAAACTAAACCAGATCTCACCAAAAGTTGGTTTTTTAAAAAATCTTCTCCCTCCTTTTAAATAATGAGATAAGTCCATATCACCTGATATAGGAAGTTGCCCCCCAAAGACACTCGGTAAAACTCAACAATAAGAAAATAAACAACCTAATTAAAAGATATACACCCATTTGGTGTATGCTTTCACCAAAGAAGACATAAAGATGGAATACGAAAAAATACTCTACCTCATATGTCATGGGGAAATGCAAATTAAAACAACAATTTTACACACCTATTAAAATGGCTAAAATCACTGACAACACCAACTGCTGGCAAAGATGTGGAGCAACAAGAACTCTCATTCATCGCTGGTAGGAATGCAAAGTAGCACAGCCACTTTGGAGGTCAGTTCGACAAGTTTTTTACAAAACTAAACATACTCTTACCATAAGATCAAGCAATTGCACTCCTTGGTATTTACCCAAAGGAGTTGAAAACTTATATCCACAGAAAAAAAAAAAAAAAAAACCTGCACATGGATGTTTATAGCAGCTTTATTTATAATTGTTAAAACTTGGAAACAACCAAGATAACCTTCAGTAAGGCAAAAGATAAACTGTGGTATACCCAGACAATGGAATATTATTCAGCACTATAAAGAAATGAGCTATCAAGCCATGAAAAGACCTGGGGGAAACTTAAATGTATATCACTAAGTGAAAGAAGTCAATCTAAAAAAGCTACATGTTCCATGCATGACTCCAATAACATGACATTCTGGAAAAGGCAAAACTGTGGTACAATATTGTGACTCATAAGAAAAGTATACACGTGGTAGTTCAGATGACAAAAAGATATTTCTCATATATATTTGGGCTTTGGCCATGGTTCTTGGCTCATAGGTCCAAAAACCTTTAGAATATCCTTTGTGTTGAGAGTGTTCAAGGTGTCTTTTTTATGTTAATGAGGTGACTTTGGGGGGATGGTAAGCACCTAAGGATGGGGACTGATTACCAGTGGAACCAATTCTGTGATTAGGGGGTTGGAACTAGCAGTCCCACACCCCTGACCTCCAGGGAGGGAAAGGAAGTAGACTTTGAATCAGTTCCAAATGACCAATGGTTTAATCCCTAATGCCTACATAATGAAGCCTCCATAAAAACCCAAAAGGATGGGATGCAGAGAGTTTCCAGGTTGGTGGAAATGTGAAGACAGCGTGCCCGGAGAGGGCGTGGAAGCTCTGCACCCTTTCCTCATACCTTGTCCTCTGCATCTCTCCCTTCTGACTGTTCTTGAGTTATATCTTTTTATAATAAACCAGTAATCCAGTAAATAAAATGTTTCTCTGAGTTCTATGAGTTTCTCTAGCAGATTATTCGAACCAAAGGAGGGGGTCATGGGAACCTCTGATTGATAGGCAGTTGAGCAGGAGCGCAGTTGATTAGGAGCCGGGGTTTGCGACGGGCTTCTAAGTACTGGGTGGGGGACAAGTTTGTAGGACTGAACCCTCAATCTGTGGAATCTGATGCTATCTGTGGGTGGATAGTGTCAGAAATGAGTTGAATCGTAAGACACCCAGCTGGTGTCTCAAGAATTGCTTGTTGATGTGGGAATCCCCACCCCTACATTGGAAATTGAGTCCAGGATTCCATTTATATGGACACAGTTTAAAAAAAAAAAAAAAAAAGTCACTTGCTGTCAGGAGTTATAGGGGGAAAGGATGAATAGGCGGAGCATAGAGGATTCTTAGCGCAGTGAAACTATTCTGTTTGATACCATAATGGTGAATCCATGCCACTATAACTTTGTCCAAAGCCATAGACTGTACAACACCAAGAGTGAATCTGAATAATAAACTATGGACTTTGGGTGACTCTGATGTATCGCTGTAGGTTCATCAGTTGTAACAAATGTACCGCTCTGGCGGGGGATGTTGATGATGGAGGAGGCTCTGCATTTGTGGGGCAAAGAGTATATGGGAAATCTCTGTGTCTTCTGCTCAATTTTGCTGTGAACCTAAAATTGCTCTAAAGAAGTAAAGTCTAATTCTTTTTTTTTTGTAAAGTTTGTGGTTGGTGAAGGGAACCCAAGGAGAAGAGAATGGGAGACAAGTCCTTGGCTATTTCTTTAGACGTTAAAAAATACTTTTCAAAGCCAAGCCTGCTGTTCATTTACAGAAAACTATGCGCAGATCCCAAAATTCTTTAGAAACACTTCTGTTCATTTCCTCCCAGATGTCTTACTTATTACTAATTTTAAAATTATGTGCAGAACCTTGAGGGTGAGAATGATATTTCTGTTCATTTTTTAAAGAAGATATTTGAAAATTCCTCTTCTCTATAACCATATACATTTCAAACTTAAATCTTGAGTTAAAAAGTAAACTACCCCTCATAAGCATCCCAAAGTATTTCCATTTAAATTAAGCAATTCCTGCATTTAACCTTCATTTCTTTGGATTTTCCCGACAGGTCTGCACATCATTTCCAGCCCTACCCTCAAGTCAAGTCTCTGCCAGTCATCCGTATCTGTCTTAGCAGGCAGTTCTTTCTAAGGGCAGGTCAGACAGGAAAAGCTTCCATCAACTCAGCAGGAAACTGGTGGACTCATGTTCTACCTCCTTCCTTGACCACCACTCTCCCCCATGCCCCCAGCATGGAAAATCCAGCATAATTGTGGGAAGAGATAGAGAAGGATGAGTTAGCTGTGGAGGAATACTTCACGGGAGAGTTATGGGAGGTCTGGGAGCATTCCTATTACGAGGTAGTTAGTCATTCTACAATCTGGCTTTACAGACTCCTTAGATGGAATAAGGGGTCATCAGCTGAGTCAGTCACTCAATACTCTGATCATCTATCTTGTGCCTTTGCTGATGCATTTGACAAGTATCATCATAGATTTAAATCGGAAGACTTAAACTTTGCAAGAAGCTTATTTCAATTGGATTCATTTTACTACAATTGTTGAATACCATTTTAGCAAATGCCTAGTGCTATTGCTAAAGTGCTGGCAGTGTAAAGATGAATTTAAACAAAAAGATTTTTTTTTTTTTTTGCCTATGGAAACTAAGAAACTCCAGGCTACTGTTCTGAAAAAACAAGTCTCTTCCGGAGGAAATCATCATAGAAATAATGTAGAAAATTTAGGACAGTAGAAGAAAATAACCAACACGAGGCTCATCCTGGTAAAATTTCAGAATACTGGAGGCTAAGAGAAGATCTTAAAAGTGTCTAGGAATGGGGGAAAACAGAGGATGTATTTATAATGTAATAATACTTATTAAGAAGGTTCAGGAATCATTGTAGGACAGTAGTGTAATGCTTCAAAATTCTGAGGGAAAAATATTTCCAGCCCAGAATTCTCTACACAGTTTGAAACTAACAAACAGATATGAGGGTAGAAGAAAGACCTATTTAGACATTCAAGGTCTCAGAATTTTCCTTCCATGCACCCTTTCTCAGGAAGTTTCTAGATCAAGGAAAAGGAAGATGATGGATCCATGAAAAGGGGGATCTATCTCAGGAGGGAAACAAAGGAAATCCCCAAGATGTTGGTGAAAGAAAATTCCAGGATGACAGCTCTGCCCCAGCTCAGAATGCTGCAGGTCAAAATGCCCTCAGAGAGCTGTCTCCTAGAAAAAATGGACAGAATTCCTGGTGTGTTTGAAGGAAAACCAGTCACACAAGAAAAGAAACATAATAATGATATACTATATAGCTCATGTGTGAATGCCATTCGTATAGTCAAAATAATGTAAATACTGGATGTGGAGCTAACCCAAAGTGTGATTTAACTACTGGGAAAGTGAGTGGGCAGGAAGCAATAAGTGTATGATAGAAGTGAACAGTCTTCCATGGTGAGAATTCACTGGATGATGCCTAACTGAAAAATTAAGAAGTCAATGAAAGTAAGCTGAAAGTGGTTAACAGGGAATGGTAAATAAAGAGAGAAATGGGGAAGGCATTGGTGGCTTTTGTAATAAGCTTTGCAGGACCATTTGACTTTTACACTATTTGTGTGTATCTTTTGTTAAAAAAATAAAAATATTTTAAGGACACATTGTCTTCTAGAGAAATTTCCATCTTCAATGGCCTAGAACCACTGCTATAGTTTTAGAAAGACCATGTAAAGTAGCAATTAAAGCATGAGTTTTGAGTCAGACATAAATCCTGGACTCAAATCCTAAAGTGGCCAGCTAGTAAATTGTGACCTTAGGAAAGTTAGTTAACATATTGAGCCACAATTTCCTCATCTGTAAAGTGAGGATATTATTATTGTCATTGATAAGGAAGTGGGTAAATGAATACAGATCTAAATAATGGAAATAAAGTCTTAGCTGTGAATTCATTTATCTGACTCTCTGAAGCCTGCTACCCTTCATAATTCAGCACCTAGTATCTTGCCTGGCACAGAGGAATGGCTCAATGACTATTTGTAGAACAAATGAATGAATGAGTGAATGAATGCATACATGTGTACAACTCAGCCCCAAGCCTCTCTGGATATCCTAGAACTAGTTCAACCACAGGGAGAGGAAATGCCATGAACCCTAGACTCATGGACTTAGTACCTGGGGCAGAATTCATTAGTTGCCAACAAATAATATATCTTTCATTCCCTAATATTTGAATTTCAAGTTTTAGCCAGGCACATGGTTGCCCTTGTGGAGACTACATTTCTCTCCTGCTGGCACTTCTTATCTTCTGCTATTAGGACTTCCTGCAACACTGCTTCTTGTTTACCTGTTTAGTCTCCTTTTCCTGGCCTCCAAAGGCAAACTCATCTCACTATTGACTGAGCCCTGTTTTGATGTGCTGCCTTTGGCTGTCAGGACCAGTTGTCATGGAGCCAATATATTGGGAAGATAAGCAATTCCAGGGGAAGTGGACATCTGGCTGGTGCCACTGGGGACTTCTAGACTGAGCCAAATGTTGTTGTCTATCGCAACAGATGTTTTAAAAATGTCCTTTGGAGGTTTATGGCTAAATACAGTAATCCAGGTGACTTTTGCCCAAAGTAGAACTAAATGATCTAATTCCTTGGTTACTTTACTAGTTTGTCTATTGAAAAGTCTCTATTCCTAAAATTTATTTTAAAATAGCTTAGTTGTCTAGGAAGGTTTTAAGGATTTCTCTTCCTCACACATTGAGAACACTAGGATTCAAGTTGCAGGCCAGCTCATGCACCTACCAACTCAAGCCTCTGGAACTCTTCAATATATCCATGATGGTAGAAGTAATTAAACTGATACGAACTACAAAATGGATAGAACCCCCGTGAGAAAGTGACAAAGAATCATTTTAGGTAGGAAAATCTCTTCATATAAAGCTTTCTTACATCAAACCTAAAGACAAAAACCATAGAAAGCTACTAGACCCTTCTGTGTCATTCACTAGATACCAATTTCAAAGAATAGATTCTATTTAAAACAGAAAACTTTCTTCTCCACTGTATTAGTTTCCTAGGGCTGCCATGACGAAGTACCACAGACTGGGTGGCTTAAACAACATAAACTTATTTTCTCACAGTTCTGGAGGCTGGAAACCCAAGATCAAGGTGTAGGCAGAGTTGTTACTTCTAGGCATCTCCCCTTGACTTGCAAACAAACAGCCCCTTTTTGCTGTGTCCTCACATAGCCTTTCCCCTGCGCACTCACATCCCTGCTGTCTCTTTGCGTATGAAAATTTCCTCATCTTACAAGGACACCAATCACAGTAAATTAGGACCCACCCTAACAGCCTCATTTAACCTTAACCTTAATTATCTCTACAAAGGTCTTATCTCCAGACTCACATTCTGCGGTGCTGGAATACCTGGGGGTTAGGGCTTCAACATTTGAACTGGGGAGGGGATACAATTCAGTCCATAACGTGCACTTTTCCTCACTAAGTGAATAACTGGGATCCTTCAACATATGGAGAAGCAAGAAGGTCATTTCACTCACAGGAAGCAGTGAGACAACCTTGAGCACTAGAATGTGAAATGTTGGAGTCTGTGTGACAAATGGCAAGAAGTGACATGCCCAGAGTATCAGACGCCCGAAGAAGAGGAAATCATGGGAGAGAGGAGTGGTTTGTAACCAGATCCTGGAAGGTAAGGAATTGGAACATAGGTTTTTAGGCCAGGAGTGGTGAACTCAAATGTTTGTGAGGCCCAGGGAGGTTATGCAAATGGATGGGGCTGGGAAGTGATGCAGGTGTTTGTGTACAGTTAGAGTATGATGGAGACAGTGGATGCACATCACACAAAAAGGCAGTACCCTCACTAAACAGGAAAGGAGCTGCTCAGCTGCAAGCAGGCCCAGTGGCAGCCATTATCACCAGGTCTTGATATTCTCCCAAGAAGCCAAAATCCAAGAGAATGTAAGTTGGTGCAGTCACTGTGGAAA
>RJWK010043127.1:0-18877 GCA_004363435.1 Platanista minor
TAAAAAAAAAAAAAAAAAAAAGCAATACTAGACTAGTTTTCTCCATGGCAGTGATGCTCAGAAATATTCCACTGGCATTACCCTGCATTGAGTAAAGTGGTCTTTCCCAAGTTTTTAGAAAATGGATCTTTGTAATTTTGAGAACTTTCTCAAAATCATTTCCCTGAAACTTTGGTACCTGCTATAGCTTGCCTACTAGGAGATAACAAAATGAGTGAGAGTGCCAAATGAATAAGGACGAAAAATATGGAAGCAGCTGATTTTGTTAGCTTTGACAGATTGGCTTTTTATCGTGGATAAGTGTTTGATTTTTATATTGTGTGTGTATATATATATATATATATATATATATATATATATATATATATATATATTCATCGTCCGCTTGTAAAAGTTTTTCAGATTTGTGTGATGAAACGAAGTACATTAGTACACTCTGGTATTTTGCAGAAAGTTCTGTGAACTCCAGGTGTTCTGCCACCTTAAACACTGAAAAGCACTACTTTCCAGGACCATCGAATCCCTAAATGAATTTTTTATGGTATTGAATCATGGCACTGATGGTCTTTATTGATCAGCTGAAATACAGATTACAAGGACATACGCTGTCCCTGGTTGTTTGGAACATTATTACATCTGTAATCACGAGCACACTTGGAATTGGTTTCCACCGTTTTGAAAAGTGCACTTACCTGGAATTAGGGATGTGCTTGTCTGACATCCCCTGAACGCCGACACTGACTAGAGAAGCCTTTTCACCTGGTTCCCAGCATCTACCCAGGAGGGCTGGTTAACTTGGATTGTTTCCCTGCTTGCATCCTGCCTGCCTCTCCTCCAAAGTTAATCCATTTGTTCATTCACAGTGATGATTTGGTATTGTCCACTTTCTTGTTTCTTGTTTCCTCTTTTTCTCTTTGGCATCGCTTAAGCAGCTTCTTGGGTGAGTGAGCTTTTGAATAATAAAGTGATTCAGCTTCTTCATGGTAATACAGTATTGCCTCTCTGAAGGGCCAGGCAGCAAGTGGGCACAGTCTTTTCCTGCAGTCTTGTGTTTGATTTCTACTGACTCCTACAGCAGAGGGCAAGTGTTAATAGCCAAGTGTTAAGTCTCCTTCCTGCAGGTCCCTCCCTGGGTGCTGCTACTGCCATTTCAGTGGCATCATTGAGGTGGACCCAGAACACTGAGTCAGTGACTGCCCTGGACCCCACTCCCATTCATCAGACTTAATCGGCCTTGAAGGAAGGAGTCTCATATGTCCCTTCTAGGTGAGAAGCGACGTAAACACTAACTTATTTCAGGGTCTGAATGTTGCCTGAGCCTCAGCGACCCATCCACCACCCATCATGCCTTCTGGTCTCCCTCCGGTGGTGAAGCCACGCTGGCCCAGCCTGAGCCTCCTGGTCTCTTCTCCTACAGATGCACCCCTGCACGCGCGCGCGCACACGCACACACACACACGCACACACACACACACACACAGACTGGCGCATGTACACGTGTGGAGACAGACATGTATCAGCACGGCGAAAGTCTGATGTTTGGTTTTAGGGTCCTCCATCAGTCATTAAGCCCCCACAAAGATGGTTCTACCCTGACAGTAAAAGATACCCCTTTACCAAAAGCACCCTCTCGCGTTTAATTATAGAACCAATGATGATGTCTAATAAAAAAAATTTTTTTACTATGTTCATAGTATTTTTTAAACTTTTCCAAAATACACGGCTTGATTGTATTAAGTTTTTGAAAGGCATCAGGTTGTCTGATAATAAGTCATTTACCCTGCATGTTCATTTTGGCAGCAGAGATTTAAAGCCAGGTCACTTTAGGTAACTGGCTCCATAAATCTGTTGTATGCACTTCAGATTGGAGAGCGCAGCCAGCACCCTAATAATGACGACACCCCTCTGGTGACATGTCAGGTATTTAACAGAAACCCAAGGAGCAAATGTTTCCAGCCTTCATCCTCCCAGCAGGGTGGATTTTTATCAACCTGGGTGTTAACGTTTGGGACCCACAGAGATTCTTGGCTACTAAGAACTCGTTGTGGGTTCAGGCGGGTTCTCTCTTTTGAAGGCTGGAGGGGAGCACCAGTTAGAAAGGGGGCCGTCCAGCACCTCATTAAAGAACTTAAAATCAGGTGGTCAGGGAGAGGGAGTAGTTCTGAGAATTAAAGTGGGGCAGAATTAGGAGATCTGTTTGGAGGCCAGCGAGGGGGAAAAGGCAGGGGTTTTGCTTGTGCAGCCTCTGCTGCTTTAAATAAAGAGCATGCTTGCAGGCCTGGGTGCCCCACACGGCAAGCCCGCGATCCCAGCTGTCAGCGCCCTCACACGGCCTCCAGGTGAAGAGAAGGAGCCCTTGTTTCCCGGGTGAAGAGAGGAGTCTTGTTCGTGACCCCCGGCCCGCGGCCGCCGCAGACCCCCGCCCCCGCTGCTGGCCTTTGTGCTGCCGCCCCCTCCTCCCGTCCCTCCGGCTTTGTGCTCCCTTCGAGTGCCCCCCCCCCGGAAGGGACCACCCAGGGGGTTACACAATGGGGGCCGAGGTAGCCACCAAACATAGGTTTCCTAAGACAGCCCATGAAAAGAAAAATACTGTTTAACTATGTACATGTTTGTCCTTTCTACAACCGTTTTGTGTGGCCAACAAAACCCCACGTCCAGACCCTGCCTCAGCCGCACCTACAGCTGTTCCGGCCACCGGGCATCAGGCTTGGGATCCTTGCTCCCAGTTCCTGTTCCCAGGGTGCTAATTCTTCATGCCGGTTACGTTGACGTGTTTGGATTGATGGTCAGGAAGTTTGATAGCAAAGCAAACAAATTACGCTGGCCTGATGAAACTGTTTATCAGTCGTCCTCAGAGTTGGTGGCTTGGCGTGGCTCCTGGGTGAAATGTGACTGTAAGACTACCCAACAAAAGCTGGCAGCCCAGAATTCAGTTCTCAATAGCCATTTACACCTCGGTAAAAGGATTAGCGCTGGCTGATTGCTACCCTGTTTAAATCTTAATTTGCATCTTTATGGAGGTAGGGCTTCTTCGGCCTCTCTGCTTCTGGGTTGTGTTTGTGTACCTGTGGGTGGGGTGTCACTAGAGGTTTTCTCTTATTGGCAAAGGTGCTAAATTGCGTCAGGAGGACCAGTAAGCTACACAAATTGAATTAGCAGCTCGGGTTTTGACTGACAACAGTCAGCTTTGGTTCATTAGTTATATTTGGCAGTAGTTGTGGGCTTTGAGCATTAGGTACGTGAATGCATTCTGTTACTTCTGTGTAAGAACCTTATGGATCTTAGGAGGATTTTTAAATGTTCACTGTAATCAACAAATTTCCGTGGGAATTAAATGCAGAAAACCAGGCCTGAGATCTGATAAAATGATAGTTTTTAAATCATCTTTTCTATCCAGACCATGTGTTCTTAGTGAAAAGATCAGAGCCACTTATGTTTCAAAAGGAAGGTAGGACTGGGGCTTCCCTGGTGGCGCAGTGGTTGAGAGTCCGCCTGCCGATGCAGGGGACGCGGGTTCGTGCCCCGGTCCGGGAAGATCCCACATGCCGCGGAGCAGCTGGACCCGTGAGCCATGGCCGCTGAGCCTGCGCATCCGGAGCCTGTGCTCCGCAACGGGAGAGGCCACAGCTGTGAGAGGCCCGCGTACCGCAAAAAAAAAAAAAAGGAAGGTAGGACTGAAGCCGTGAGTTTCCAGGCAGGGTTTCTGTGAGCTCCGGAATCTGATGCAGACAGTCCATCCGGGTTGTCCCCTTCCCACCCTCACATGTGGGTTATTCCTCAGTGACAGGCTCACCATCCACGGCCACCTCTGCGAGTGATGCCTGTTTGTTGTTGCTTGTTCTGAAATACGGTTTCCTCCCTAAAACTTTGTTCTGGATGTAACCAACTCCTTTCTGATTCTTCAGTTTCGTTAAAAAGACAGTAAACGGGGCTTCCCTGGTGGCGCAGTGGTTGAGAGTCCGCCTGCCGATGCAGGGGACACAGGTTCGTGCCTTGGTCCGGGAGGATCCCACATGCCGCAGAGTTGGCTGGGCCCGTGAGCCATGGCCGCTGAGCCTGCGCGTCCGGAGCCTGTGCTCCACAATGGGAGAGGCCACAACAGTGAGAGGCCCACGTACCACAAAAAAAAAAAAAAAAAAAAAGTAAACCTAATTCATAAAACTTTTAACAAGTAACACTCTACTATGTAAATTAGGTAAGCAAACTTGTCCCTACCTGGAGTCAGGGACCACACCATGCTGACTGCTGTCTCCTGGAGAAAAGGAAGCCCGAAAGTCAAGCTCGCATCACTGCAGCTGAAGCGCATCTGTTCTGAGTCCCCCAAAGATAACACCCACAGGCATGTGTGAAAGTCATCTGCTACAGTTAAGGAAAAGTTTATTTTCTGTTTGCTAAGAAGTCATTCTCAGCTTGTCATACTGAAAGAAAAAGCATAACACCTTTTCTCCCTTACTTTAAACAAAAAATTCTACCTTAATTTGAGTGCTCACATTAGCCTGACATGGAATTGCTTTCTTGTAAATTATGTCCTAAATTCTGTGTGACTGAAAAATGAAGCTTTCTTAGAGAGTAATTACTTTAAATTTAGCCAAAAGCTTAGAAAGTAATTACTTTATGGACTTCCCTGGTGGCGCAGTGGTTAAGAATCTGCCTGCCAATGTGGGGAACACGGATTCGAGCCCTGGTCCAGGAAGATCCCACATGCCGCGGAGCAACTAAGCCTGTGTGCCACAACTACTGAGCCTGTGCTCTAGAGCCCGCGAACCACAACTACTGAGCCCGTGTGCCACAACTACTGAAGCCTGTGTGCCCTAGAGCCCGTGCTCCACAACAAGAGAAGCCACCACAATGAGAAGCCCATGCACCACAACGAGGAGTAGCCCCTGCTCCCCGCAAGTAGAGAAAGCCCGCGTGCAGCAACGAAGACCCAATGCAGCCAAAAATAATTTTTTTTAAAAAAGTAATGACTTTAAATTTAGCCAAAAACTAATTTTATTTATTGTATACTTAACTATTATTGGATAAAATAAAATATTTTAAAGTGCTGTTTGTGTTTCTAGCGATTGCTTGTTGTCCAGCAGGTTTGTCCACTTGCCAGACTTCACAGAAAACAACCAGATGGTAGGGCCCAGTGCCTTGGTGCCAGGCCACATATTCCCCGGGGAGACTGGACGTGGGCTGTCAGGCCATTGCCCTTCCAGCTGAAGTATTTTGGTAGGAATGCAAATAGAAGACATGAAACAAATAGGGGTCTTGAATTCTAAAATAGTATTTTCATAACAGATAGTCTTTAATCTTTAGCTCAGTACACTGTGTGAATTATTTAAGAGTTATTTTCAGCAAAGGATTGATGGATATTTTGCAAACTAAAGTCTATCCCATGGGGAGATAACTGTTAGAAATCTCAACACAGACCAACTGATCAAGGTTCGGAGTTAATCTGGCATCGGCCGTAGCTCCATGGCGACAGTGCTTGCGGCCGTCTAATTGATCACTGTCTTGTTGATCACTCGTTGCCGAGCCCTGGAAGCCCCAGACTGGTGTGACACCAACATGTAAAAACAGGCTGTGACAACAGGCGTGTCATGAATTCCCTAATCTGTGTTTAAATCTTGGCCTGTCATTCAACACACAGTGTCTTCAAGTGTGTCTTCAGCATGCTGTGAAATCACAAGTCCAGTTGCTGTTCTCAACAGGCTTCTGGTCATGTTGAGAAGACTCGGCAGACAGGGCATAACTGGAGAGCAGTACAGAGTAGGATGCTGTCTGCATTGTGCTAGAGGAATTCAGGGATGAGAAAGATCCCTGCAAAGGAGGCAGTTGGAGAAGCTCCCAGACAGATGTGGGGGGAGCTGGTCTAAGCAAGCCTGATGTTTGGACCAATCAGACTAGAAAAGAACGAAGGCGTTTGGTGTGTGATGGAGCACTGGCCCCACCATGGTGGTATCGGGGTTGGGGGTGGTGGGCGCGGATGTTGGCATCAGGGAGCATTGTCTGTAGGGGGTTTATAACGATAATCAAACCGCTGATCGGCTCTCTCTTCTCATCTTTCCTGAGAATGGCAGAGATAAAATGCTCATCCCTGGAGGGAGGCTGCCCCCACCCCTCCTTAGCACAGCAGCATTAAGCAGTGTCTGCCAAGTTCCCTGCTGTATTTGGGTTTGGGAGGAGGTGCGGAAGCCACAGCCCTTGCTCGGGGTTTACCACCTGGTCGGGAAGTGTGTCTAGAGGCATCATAAGCTGGAGACCCCAAGCCCGCAGAGGGCCCCTGTTTGTCAAGCACAGTATTTAACTTTCTTTTGAATAGTTGCCCCATTTTAAAATTTGGGAGATGGCATATAAAAATAAAACTAGTAATTGTGAATTTCCAGCTTCTCGAAAACTGGAAAGATGTAGCCTCACTGAGACACACATTCCTCAGTGGGAGCCTAGGGTGACTGGCCCTTTGAGGTTGGCATGTGCCCCAGCTTTTATCATCCTCAGCCCACCAGCCATGGGTGCTTGGGTCCTCCCCCGCTGCGCTCACACCTGCGCGCTCCTCCCCAGCCACCCAGAGCACAGGGTCAGTCCCCTGGCCAGTCTGTCCCTCACCAACCCCATCCAGGCACAGCTGCCAGGAAACCAGCCATGGCTCCAGAATCCACAAGGTTTATCTCTGTTGCCTCGCTAGAGTTTTTTTTTTTTTTTTTTTTTTTTTTTGAGGTACACGGGCCTCTCACTTTGTGGCCTCGTCCGTTGCGGAGCACAGGCTCCGGACGCGGACGCGCAGGCTCAGTGGCCATGGCTCACGGGCCCAGCCGCTCCGCAGCATGTGGGATCTTCCCAGACCTGGGCACGAACCCATGTCCCCTGCATCGGCAGGTAGACTCTCAACCACTGCGCCACCAGGGAAGCCTTCGCCAGAGTTTTATACCGAATTTTATTTCCCTTTACTATCCCGTCACCACCAACTGCAGCTACCACCTGGCCAGACTCACCTCCTTGCTGGTCCCCACACCTCTCTCACCCTGGCATTTCCTGTCGCCTTTGCCTTGTGGCTCCTTGGCTTCAGCTATTATCTCTCCTCCATCTGCATCCTGCCCAGCAGAAGGTCCTCCTCCCACTTCCTGATTGTCTTCCCCTTGTGTGCGCCTTTACTGCTCTGAAATTGGCTTATCTTCTTCTTCCTAAGGGCAGATCTTGATCTCTGGTAGCCTCAGCCTGCAGTGGCTTGAACGGGGTTTTGGTTCCCAGCCAGAGATTGAGGTCGGGTCACAGCAGTGAGAGTGCTGAATCCTAGCCACTAAACCAGTGGTCAGTGACAAGGCCCTGGCCCTTCAGCTTTGCAGAAAAGAATTCCCACAAAGACAGAAGGTAGTGAAACAAAGTGTTTATTAGGAGGAAAAAGGGTACAGTACGTGTGGACTCTCAGAGAGAGAGTCGTGCCCTTGTGGTAGCTTGAATCACTTATATGGGACATTTCTTCTGGGTTTCTTTTGGCCAGTCATTTTGATTTGCCTGATTCTGAGTCCATATTTGGTATATCTCAGGGTCCTGCCATGTGCATGCACATCTCTCAGCCAAGATGGATGCCAGCGAAGAGGCAGACCTCCAGGGAGCTTTCTAGTTGGGCAGGTCTCTTTGACTTCGAGAATGAGAAATATGTGTTCTTTTATCTGGGCAGGGCCCAGCCTCTTCTCTCGATTGTCCTGCTATTTTCATCTTGGAGTATCGGTCCACAGGGAGCGAACTCCAGCTGTTTACTCTGGGTGGGGGCCATCTATCTCCTGCCTCAGTCTCATTCTGTGAATTGGTTGGCGACAAGATAAAGCCTTCCAGGGAGAATCAGGACCCAGATTTTGCCTTAGGAAAAGCAGGTATCCATAGGTGCTGTAATTCCCACTGGCCAGGAGTCCAGGAGGTGTGGGGCAGCAGAGCTCAGGAGTGAAGGACCCAACAGGGTCTGGCCCATAGGGATGAAGACTCCAGGATTAGCGTTTAGACAGGAGCTTGGGACTTGGCAAGGAGCTGAAGTGCCGACAGCGTGGTCCGGAGTCGAGAACAGGGCTTGAATGTGGGGGGCCCATTTCTATTTCCTGCCCAGGGTGGAAACCTGCTCCAGAATGGGGGTGGGCCCGTACCTCCAGTGTACAGGAGGAGCAGGTCTTTTTCATCCTTGCATAATCGGGCACATGGCCATTGAATAGATCTAGTAACTTAACCAACCTTTGCACTAATTACAAATTAGTAGTACTGTGCTAATGAACATTGGCTTATAAGTTGCTTCATTTTCCTTTTGGGGTATGTATTGAATCTTCCCAACTACACATGTGATCAGTTGCTTTAAAGGAGAAATACTGTTTTGTCTTTGATATCTTCTCCCATAGCTTTTTAGAATCATGCAAACAGACATTTTTATTAAAAGAAGTTACTAACCAATCTCTTTGGAGGCTGTTGTGACCCTATGACAGACCTAACCTAAAGCAGTGGCCAAATTGTTAACACTCCACCAGTCCCCCCGTGGACTGCAAATAGATGATGAGGGCTAAATCCCTCTTTCCACTCCTTCCTGTTCTTACTAAGAATAAAGAAAATGTTGCAGTGGGATCTGAATGGAGAAATAATAGTCATTTTTCTACCTTGAGAAATAGAGGACGTAACCTGTACTTCAGCCAGCAGTTTTCAATTTCTTAGCAGTGACAATTTAAGTAAATTTCATGTGAGTTGAGGAGCTCTAACTTTGTTATGATTGACAATGTAAAATTAGCCTTTTCTGCTGTTAAGATTATCTGGCATTCCTATCAGTCAGGTGGCATGTGGAATGAGATTGCACAGCTGTGGATTTGAACATCATTAAAGCCTTCAAAGGGTTAAAAGCTTACTTCCTCTGATGGATTTAAAACTGCCACATACACACAAACAAGTTTTTCAAACCACCCCGTTTTACATCTTTGTCGAGAGACAGTCTAGTTGCTGCGTTTTTATGTCTAGATTGTATTACAGATATATTTCAATAAATCATGAAGAACCACGATAGATTCTAGAAGCTGGCCGTCTGTGCTTAAATAAACATCTCCTGCAGCACCTGTTTTATTTTATAGGCTCTGTAATCACAGTGACATTCTGAGAAAAGACCTTGATGCCTGTGAAGCAGCTGTCCTTCACCAGATCCCCAGACTCTCCCCTGGGGGTGGCAGCGATGAAAAGCAAGTCAGGTATGACTGTCGTCAAGTTGCTGCTGTGGTGGGTCAGCCCTTGTTCCCAGATAAGGGTCTCGAAACTGGTCCACATGATCAGCACTGTGCTGGTCACTTGTAGCATCAATTTAACTGTGGCTTCACCATCTACTTCTTTGTGAATGTATCTGTTTTTCATTGTTAATTGGATATATCTACTCAACCCCTGCCCATAGCAACATTTTTAGGCTTACTTGGGGAGAGGGAAGATGGGTAGGCTTTGTCAGCTATGTTAGCATACCTTGGTGAATGTCCAGGTTATCCAACAAAGCCACCATCTAGAGGGATGTCCTTAGCAGGTCCAAACCCCAGATAGGTTCCTAAATTTCCAAGGTCATGCTAGTGATACATTTCCTAAGTATGTTCTTGCACCAACAGCATCGACAAGCCCTGGGAGCTTGTTAGAAATGCACGTTCTCGGGTCCCACCCCAGATCCACTGAATCAGGAGTCTGGAGGTGGGACCCAGCCATGCAGGGTTTGAATGAGTGTTTAACTCTGCTTCCTCAAGTTCGAGAGCAGCGCTCGGAGGACATGCCTTAAATGGCTAGAAAGCTGGGGTGAGCGAGTGGGGGTTAATCATTTGCAGGGTGGTTGGCACATACGAAACCATGATTCTTGTACGTCCTTCCTAGATCAGATAGAAATCGATCCTTCCACCCACCTTCTCGGCACTCTAGGTGTCTTCTCATGCATGGCCTCAGAAGCTTCGTGGCATCTGGGCTTCTTAATTGAATTCTCAGAATTACAGATGTGTAGTATGTGTAATGGATTGTCCAGTGCTGGCCCCTGGTAGGTGCTTGATTCATGCCATGGTACGTGAAAGTTACCAGTGTCCTAACCCCGATTTTTATTCTGGGGACTGACTACGTTTCCTCTTTATGAAGTAGGTCCCCGCCATTTTGCAGCAGAGAACAAATGACAGCTCATGTGTGGTCAGCCATCTGAAAGGGCCTTGACTGGCCAGGAGAGCCAGAGAGGCTTCGGGTCTGGTTGTCTAACATCCGGCCTCGTCTTCTCTCCTTTCCACATGCCACACAGGCACTTTTATGTAATGATATAAACAGGAAGGATAAATGATTTTCGGAGTAGAATTCAGCATAAATCCAGTGTGTATTGGATGCCCATGAGGGCATGAGGAGAAGTCAGGGTAATGGCCTCTAAAAGGACCTTGTCACAAGAAAACTTGGCTAATCTCAGGGCTCCATTCCACAGACCACAAGGTGAGGTCCACAAGTCCTGAATGTGTTTACATTCCCTTCTGCATCATGCTGTGATCTCCAGACTACAGAAAATGCTAGACATGACCTTCCTGGGTCAGTAGCTTTTCAACTTAACGGCAGTAAAGGGCAGTGCACGAAAATCCTCTTCCATGTTTTTTATCATGTGAAGTGACAAAAGGCAGTCTTAAAATACCCTTTTCAGGGGTGTGGAAGAAGCTGGCTGGGGAGGAGTCTGTGGTCATTTGGTGATTGTGTACTGTAAGGCTCTTCAGCTGGACCCCGGCTTCTTTCTCACTGCCTTGTGTGTCTGTTGATATACTCTTTGGCATAAACCACAGTTGTGGTATGTCGCATAAAAAGCATATATGCATTTATAATTCTCTTTGCAAACTGAGTTGTTAGACTAAATGAGTCATCGTGTGACTCTCTTAACCTGGGCTGCAAACTGACTGTGGGTGATAAGATATGATATCTCCATCAACTACACCAATGTTTGTTATAGTTTCTCAACATGCATAAATAGAGCATTGGTTTACATTATGAGAAGTTGCATTTTTACATGACTGTTGATCTACAGTTATGTATAAATCAGCCTTCCAGAAGAAATGATCCTTCTTTATGACCAACACAAATTTTAAAATTAATATCTGGAGCCTTCGGAACTGTTTCTTTGCCACAATCATTTTTTAAAGCCAGATAAAGAAGTCAGGAATGGTTCCATTATAATGTCACTGTTGTGTTCTGTTACAATTAGAATTACCCCGTGTCGTGACTGAGAATGCTGTTCAGTGCACACTGATTGTCACTGGTTCCCTCTCTAGCCTCGGAAAAAGGCCCAGGTGTCTACCTGACCTTTGAGAGACAAGCAGTCAGGTCTTAGCTGCCAGTCCTTTCTCACAGGCTTTATTTCTTTATTTTTTTTTATGCTCCTTATATTTTATTTTATTATTTTTAATTGGGGTATAGTTGTGTTACAGTGTTATATTAGTTTCTACTGCACAGCAAAGGGAAGTAGCATTCCCTGTGCCATACAGCAGGCCCTGATTAGCTATCCATTCCATACACATTAGTGTATATATGTTAATCCCAACCTCCCAGTTCATCCCACCTCCCCTTCCCCCCTTGGTGTCCATACGTTTATTCTCTACATCTGTGTTTCTATTTCTGCCTTGCACACTGGTTCATCTGTACCATTTTTCTAGATTCCACATATATGCGTTAATATGCGATATTCGTTTTTCTCCTTCTGACTTACTGTACTCTCTATGACAGTCTCTAGGTCCATCCACATCTCTACAAGTGACCCCATTTCATTCCTTTTTGTGGCTGAGTAATATTCCATTGTATATATGTACCACATCTTCTTTATCCATCAAAATGGATTGAAGACCTCAATGTGAGATGGGGCACTGTAAAACTCTTAGAGGAAAACATAGGGAGAACAGTCTTTGACATAAATCACAGCAAGATCTTTTTTGACCCACCTTCTAGACTAATGGAAATAAAAACAAAAATAAGCAAATGGGACCTAATGAAACTTCAAACCTTTTGCACAGCAAAGGAAACCATAAACAAGACAAAAGACAACCCTCAGAATGGTGGGAGGAGATATTTGCAAATGAATCAACGGACAAAGGATTAGTCTCCAAAATATACAAACAGCTCAGTATCAAAAAAACAAACAACCCAGTCAGAAAATGGGCAGAAGACCTAAACAGACGTTTCTCCAAAGAAGACATACAGATGACCAAGAGGCATATGAAAAGATGCTCAACATCTTTATTAATTATTAGAGAAATGCAAATCAAAACTACAGTGAGGTATCACCTCACACTGGTCAGAATAGCCATCATCAAAAAACCTACAAATAATAAATGCTGGAGAGGGTGTGGAGAAAAGGGAACCCTCTTGGTACTGTTGGTGGGAATGTAAATTGACACAGCCACTATGGAGAACAGTATGGAGGTTCCTTAAAAAACTAAAAATAGAAGTACCATATGACCCAGGAATCCCACTCCTGGGCATATACCCAGAGAAAACCATAATTCAGAAAGACACACGCACCCCAGTGTTCATTGCGGCACTATTTACAATAGTCTCACAGGCTTTAATCCTGGCGTCACACTCCCCCTGCCCTCTGTGCGCTCCCACCTCCTGTGCCCCTTAGCACCCAGGAGCTGTTGCTAGGTATTCCCCGAAGTGAAGTATTCCCTTCTGCCTTGTGATATCCCTTGGACTGAAACAGTCAGCTGGTCATTCCAGAAACACAGACTTGGAGAGAATGATACTTTTGTTCCTTAATTGTTAATGACATTGATGTCACAGAATTCTAAGCCGGGCAGAATGGGAAGGCTCTAACAGATTATGGTCTCCTGCAGGCCTGTGAATAGAGCCATGTTTGGTGTGATCGTGGCCCTGCTTGAGCCCCTGACCAAACCTCTGCAGGCGACATCTGTCTCTTTGCTTTAATCCCATCTGGAAAATGGGACACCTGCCCCATAGCATACTCTGAAAGATAGTGTGAAGATATCTGAATTCTCTATCACAAGATGAAGCATCTTAAAAAAGAACAAAACCATTCCTATCATCATTATTATTAATTTTTGTTATATCAAGGATTAAATGTTGAAAGCCCTTCATATGAAAGGTTTACTATTATTAGGTGGAGGGCCAAGTCATTAGACAATTATGAGTTTTTAAAATATGATTCATGTCACTTGGGGCAGTTGGTTTTAAAAATTTGTTCATATTGCCTCCTGGAGAATATATTTTAACACGAAAGTGATTACTTAATCACTTTATCTTATATGAAAACCATAATGAGACCACCCATGAGCTTATGTTTGTCCAGGTGCAATTAATTGTCTCTGTCAGTGGCTACTTTCAGATGGAGTCACCCAATTGTACTCTCAAGCTAATGCTGAACAATCGAGTCAGCTTTATAGTGTTAGGAGTATAGTATGTAGAAATCTCTTTATTTTATTCTGCTTATGTTCAGAGTAAAATTCAAGGTACTTATTTGTCTGCATTTAAAACTTTTGTCAAATTACCAATCTGTTGTAAATCATTTGTAGTTAGGAAATGCTGGCACATTTGCTTAAATTGCAGTTTTCTCATTGGAAACCATTCCAAGTATATGAAATTAATTATAGACTATTTAGAGTCTATTGCTTTACTTACCTTTAATTAGAGGAGTATATAATTTAGCTGACATCACACTTTGTTGTTTCCATGTGACATTGATGCTGTAAAGTTTCCGAAGTGAAGTGGACAAAAGAGGAAGAAACTTCGTTAAGTCCTTTGTACCACTGTGTAGATGTTCTGATTCTGTATGTTTGTGTAGAACCAGGGGCGGGACTCCACACAAGGCCAGCCATAGCCCAAGCCCTCCTTGTTGCCAAGTGTTGGTTTATCTGTTCAGAAGTCACAGGTTCTAGTGCCCAGCCTCTTCCAGAAGCTTATTTGACTTTTTGACCCCATAGGTTTGACCCCATTGCTTTTTGACCCCATAGGTTTCGTCTTTTTGTGAAGCAGGTATAATAATTATAGGAAACCTTAGCTACTTCTTTCACTCCAGAACCCAAAGGATGGTTACAGTTGGCAGAGGTGTTAGTAACCCGAGTCTTGCCTTGGCTTTGCTTCTGCAGAAATCATGTGTATAAGTCACCAGAGAGACTGGTCTCTGATAATTCAGTCCATCCCAACTAACTTAACTAGTTTAACTCGTCCTCATTAAACTTGTTTTCAAATTTAATTCATCCTAACTAAACATTCTTTCAGGCTAAAAACACGATTGATTTACTCATTATGAGAAATATACCTGCTGACTGGACTAGGGTTTGCCGATGGCCTGTGTGCATTTTCCTAGGAGGGAAATAAATCTATTGCAAACCCAAGTACAGATGCAAAGGTTGCTTCATTCACATAGAACAGAACAGAACAGAGGAACTGGGGGCTTTATGACGTCGGTGGGATCTAGATACCACCAGGAGAGGCAAGTTGCTGAAGGGGCTTTCTACCAAACCAGCCTGGAACCTTGGAATCACTTGGGGAAGTGTTTAAATAAGTTCCAGGATTCCAGTGATGCATCATCCCACTTTATTCAAGTCTTGGGAAAAATTAGGGTTAGGTCAGGCAAAGGTTATAACAATTAAGATTTATTTTAAAAGGTTCTGGATTGTACCTGGACTAACTTTTTTCACATTTTATTATGAAAATTTCCAAACATACAGAAAAGTAAAAAGAACTGTACACCCACATACCCACTACCCAGATTCTACCATTGACATTTTATTACACTCCCAAATCTGTCTCTCTCCATTTCCCATCCATCCATCCATCAGTTCCAATCTGTTATTTGTCTGCATTTCCAAGTAAGTTGCAGATATTAGTACACTATTTTTTAGCTTGTGCTTTGAAATTTTTAAACGTCCACAAAAGCAGATATGAGTATAATGAAATCCCATGTACCCTCACCCAGATCCACAGTTGTCAACATCTTGCCAGTCTTATTTTATCTCCTTCCCTCACCCACACTTTTTTCTTGAGTAGTTTAAAACAGACAACATTTTTCTCTCACAAATACTTATATCTCTAACATACAAGGATTAAATACCTTACCATTTAAGAAGATTCTTTATTACCTAGTCCTTGTCAGTTTGCTTTGGCTTTCTCAAAAAAAGTCTGTCTGTATTTGCTGTGTTTGAATCAGGATCCAAATGATTTCCCTGTAAACTGGTGGTTGGACCCGGATCCAGGGTTACATTCCAGGAGGGTTATTCTGGCAGAATGACATCCGAGGCAGTGCTGGTCCTTCTTACTCCACCTCCTAAGGCAGGAGGTGTCTACTCGTCCCACCGTTCGTGCTGCCAAGGCTGGGCCGTGGGCTCGAGCGTTGGCAGACAGATGCCTCTGATATAAAGCTTCCATTACGCAATTTTCTCAAAATTAGGATCCTTTTCTAGATGCATTTCATTCACTTGGACTTAGAAAATGGTGACTTTTCTAACTCAATTATTTCTTCTGCATTTATTAGTTGGAAAAACTTTTCCCATCAACTACTTGGTAACTCTGAAATTTTTTTTCAACCACAGAGGCAGGGTAGATGCTTGATTCTATCCCTTTACTTAACCAGTTTCCAGAATAACGAGTTGTTGCCCTAGCAGCATCCTAAAGGTTGGTTTGTTTATATTTTTGTGATAAAAACACACATAAAGTTTACCATCTTAACCATTTTAAGTGTACAGTTCAGTAGAGTTAAGTACATTCACATTGGTGTGCAGCAGATCTCTAGAACTTTGTCATCTCACAAAACTGGAGCTCTGTGCCCACTAAACTAGTCCCTGTTCCTCCCTCCCCCAGCCCTTGGCAGTAACCACACTACTCTCTGTCTCTGTGAATTTGACTACCCTAAGCATCTTATGTAAGTGGAATCGTACCGTATTTGCCTTTCTGTGACTGGCTTATATCACTTAGCAGAACATCTGTAGATTTATCTGTGAATCCAAAGGTTTTTATTATTTTTAAATTTTTATTTACTTATTTATTTTTCAAATGAACTCATGTATTTTTATATATTTGCTGTGTATCAGTCTGTGGTAGTTATTATCCTTTCGGTTCTCAAACTGTCCTGTCCTTGGCCAGTGGGAGCCCCTTCAAGAGAACCCTCAAGGCCTTTGCACACAACTCAGAAGTCTGAGAACTTCCTTACTTCCTGGAACGACAAGGTGCTCCAGGCTCATCTGGTGCATTTCCTGCCCCAGACCTGGAATATAACGCGTTTTTCTAAGTGGGCCTGGTTCCTTTTAGTACTCCATCTAAGTACTGGACTCTGGAAATCCCCTTAGCGCAGAATATATTAGGTTTCAGACTTTTCTGGATAAACTGTCTTCTACTAGCTTGATTATGGGGGCCTTTAACAATGTGGGAGGTTCGTAAGTCACCCAGCGCGGCACATGTCTAATGGGTCTCCTGTTTCTGTTTCATAGGTTTGAACAAGCACCAGCCTCAGGTTTATGGAGGACACCATTGGGTCAGCGTGTTGCCACCTTGAAAAGACATGATAATTCTATCCAAGAAGAGGTGGTTGCGAAGCTGTCTGAAGTTTTCCCAGTCAAAAACGTGGACCGGAGGACAAGGGTTAGTAATTTTTATTTTTTTAAATAAGTTTCAACATGTACAAGTTAGTCATTTGAGGAAATAGTTACGTTGTTAACAATGGTTAACATATTTGAAAAAAATGATAAGTTGTAAGTGAGGTTTTGTGGTTGGTTGGTTGGTTGGTTGAACTGTCTGATCTCAGGCCTTTTGCATAGTGTTTTATATAGGCATCTCAAGTCCTTACATAAAGTTAACCCAGGTCCTGGAGGTAACCTAATTAAACATAGCTACCACAACATTTGCCCAGGGAATTTAGGAGCATCTTGTAGAATTCTGGTTTTCTTTCTCCACTCCCTCCTTTAAAAATACTGTATGGTCATTTATGTCAACTCTGCAAATATGTATTAATCCACTTCTGTGGATTAGGCAGCAGCCCAGATCCACTGGAGGGAAAGAGAGAAATCCCACGTGGTCCTTCCTTCAGGGGAATGGCATAATGGGATGCCTGCAGTAAGAACACGGCAGAGGGTATGGACCCTCAGGAAAGGGAGCCAGGCCATCTGGAGAAACAGGGGAGGGAGCCGAGGGGTGTGCGAAGTGACCCTTAAAAGACAGGCAGGATTTTGACAGGCTCAGAGGGCGGGGCGATGGGCAAGGCCTGTTAGGAGCCCAAGAACAGACCAAGAAAGCCAACGCTTTTCCAGGAAACGGAGCTGTTCTCTGTGGCTGGGGAGTGGACTGCATCTGGGGACGGGGATGAGAAGCTCTGGGGATCACCTCCCACCGTGCAGGGTCTGGCCCAGCTCGGGAGCCGGTGTTCACAGGTTCAGCAGAGTTTGGAAAGCCACGGAGACCCTTGAGCCAGGCTGCAGGAGGGTCTGCAGGGCCTCAGGGAATTTAGCCTGCGTGGATGGGAGGGGGACGGCTAAGGACGAACCCTGCCGTGGCTCAGCCAGGACAGTTGGGGGCTGACTGACGACCTGGCACCAGGGAGAGCGTGAGATGCTGGACACGAGCTGATGGAGCCCGTTCCTGGGGAAACGCGGCGGGTGCGGGTGCGGTGGTGGAAGACCAGGTCCAGAGCGGCCGCCCCAGAGACATGGCCTTTCTTCTCCTGAGCTTAATGTCTTGTGAGTTTGTCTTGTTTCCAAGTATGTTTTTTCTTTGCTTTTTTTTTTTTTTCTTGGCCGTGCTGCGCAGCTTGTGGGATTTTAGTTCCCCAACCAGGGATTGAACCGAGGCCCTCGGCAGTGAGAGTGCAGAGTCCCAACCACTGGACTGTCAGGGAATTCGCTCCAAGTATGTCTTTTCATCCTTATACATAATATAGGGTTCTCAGGCTTTTTGATCCTTTTAAAGTTTTTATTATGCACAATGTTCAGGATTCCTCATGTGCCCCCTCTGGAGGCAAACCTTTCCCCTCTGTCCCAAAGCCACAGCCTTTGCTGCCATGCAGTCCAGAGCCTCTGCATCACCCTCCAGCCTTCCCAAGCCCCCCTTCCCTGCCCCCTTAATTAAAAGAGAGTAAAAGGACTTTTTTTTTTAAGCATTTCAAACATACGTACATGGAGTGATACAGTGACGCCATTGACCCACATTTGCACGTGTTACCCCTGCACCGTGTTGTTGCGGACTCCCTCGCCCTCCTCCTCCTCCTTCCCTCCCCCTGCCCTTTCTCTGCTCTCCCTCCTAGCCTCCTTCCTCCCCACTTCCCTCCTTCTGGAATAAATTATTGCAGGTATAGATACAGCCCCTGGGCGCCCCTCACAGTTCCTGCCCTTTTCAAAGGTAACCTTGTGTGCATCCTTCCTGCACACATTTTCATTTTACTGCGTTGCGTGTGATTCAGTAAATAACCCTTAGTTTTGTTTTGTTCTGTTTGAGGTATGGTACCATTTGTGTGAATGTTCTTAGAGAAAGAGCAGTATTCTTTAGGAGGAACAGAACCTGTGCTTTTTAGATCTATTCCATATCTATTGATAAATGTAGATCCTAAAAAGGATTTTGTTTTCAGGTTTTATTAGCCATTGTATTTAGTACTATTTTGTAATGACATCGTTTTCCATTCTTGTTCACTGCAGCTACACCACATCTCAGCCATGTCAAGGATGAAATAAGTATTGGTCTCCTGTCATTTGCCATCTCATCGTCTTTTTTTTTTTTCTAAAGGTGTTGTTTATATCAGGAAAACATATTCCAAGTTCCAGACGACCAGTTCACTCATAGTTTTTCAAATAATAGCTCCATCGTTAATGGGAAGGGGGCTGCCCAGTTAGTAGTTTATGAGTCAAATGATATTCTTCCTCCCCTAATAGGTTTCTTGTTCCTTTTTTTTTTTTTT